>JANHAO010000790.1:0-37869 GCA_026873985.1 Saraca asoca | reverse complement strand
ATATCCAAATGCACAGAATGTATAGTCTAGGATGCGCTAGAACTCAATCAAATTGGTCTAGGGCACCCATCCAGACTAACATGATGAACATTACTATTATTAGGAGTTTTCATTTAAAGGAGAGAAAGAAGTTAAAGAAAAAATTGCGATATGAAATATTGATTGGGTTAATAAAAGAGAGTGACATGTCTTTTAGGAGTAAACATCGTATGAATAGACATATATTTAATGTATTTTGTGAGATGCTTAGAAATATTGGGGGATTCAGTGCAACTCAAAATATATCACTTGAGGAAATAGTCACTATGTTTTTGTACACATTGGCTCATAACAAAAAGAACAAATCAATTGAACACTATTTTCTTAGAAGTGGAGAAATTGTGAGTCGGTAATTTAACCTTTGTCTTAGTGCTATGCTCAAGTTGCATCAACAGCTACTCAAAAAGTCTACACGTATAACAAATGGTTACGAAGACGATAGGTGGAAATGTTTGAAGGTGTTAATCCCACCTATTCATTCCATGGTTAACATGTAATCATCATGTATACAAATAAGTTATGCCTTTTTTTTTTGTAGAATTGTTTAGGAGCCCTAGATGGTACATACATCAATGTGTTAGTGCCATCTTAAGAAAGAGGAAAGTATCGGACAAGGAAAGGCACTACCTCTATGAATGTATTAGGTGTTTGCTCACCTGACATGGAGTTTATTTATGTTTTACCTAGTTAGGAGGGCTCAACACATGATGGTTATGTCCTTTGAAATGTTATCTCTAGACCAAATGGTTTGAGCATTCCCTAAGGCAATTATAATTGATACTAATAATTTTATAACTAAAATATTGTAGTTAATTCAACACACCTAATAATGAATCTATTTTTGATATATGTAAAGATTGTTATTATTTGGTTGATGATGGATATATCAATTGTGAAGGATTTCTCGCTCTTTATAGAGAGCAACGTTAGCATCTTAAAGAATAAGTGATCAACAACCACAAAGTACAGAAGAATATTACAATATGAAACATGCTAGAGCTAGAAATGTGATAGAGAGATATTTTGGCTTACTTAAAAGGAAGTGGGCTATACTTAAAAGTCCTTCATTTTTTCCGGTCAAAACACAAGGTCTTATTGTAGTGGCTTGTTATTTATTGCACAACCTAATTAGAAGATTCATGCCTATGAATCATGTAAAGGAGGAAGAGTTTATAGATGAAAATGACAATGATGATGCTGATGATGAAGTTAAATTTATTACAGCAATCAGAACTTTCAACCATTGGACTACTATTAGGAACACATTAGCACAAAACATGTTCAATGGTTAGAGAGTTAGGATTACACAATGATGTTTGTTAGTTTGTGTTATGTGATAACTTTTTTTAATTGTAGGTTTCCATTGGTTTGATTTGGTGTTGTTTTTATTGTACTCCTTGCATAATTGGTATTGTAATGGTTTGACATTACTTATTGACAAATTTTTAGAATATAATGTTCTTTGGTGTGTTCTTATTTTTAAAGAATTGTGTTCTAAACCTGTTACTTTCCCTTTATTTAGTTAATTTATAAAATCAAAATGTCTTATAGGATGGAGGGTGATGTAACTAGTCAACCTAGTCAAGAAGATACTATTTTTTGATATATGAATGTGCACCTTGCTATCATGGCAAATACGTAGTCACATGCAGAAGAAAGGGAGCAAAAATTAGATGACAAGAATAACAAGGTATTAGAGGAGGTGATGAAATTAGAAGGTGTTTCTCCTTCTAAAGCTTTGAAAGTGGTTACCATTCTTATGACGGAAGAACACAAGTTTTAAGTGTTCTATCAAGCTCCTCAAACTTTGAGGAAACAATATATGTTAGACTTTTTTAAGAAAATTTAGTTCTAGTGGTCACTAAAGATATGATACATTGTTTTGTTAGATGATTATTTTATTTTGGGATCTTGGTGAAAATATGACATGCTTATTCTTGGATGGTAGATTATTTTAGTCAATGAACATGTGCTTGACTTGGTTAATTGCTCATTATTGTACCTGTTACTTGTAGATTTTAAATTTTTTGTCCGGTTAAATGGCTACTACTAGAAATTTTCTTTTGGTGTCACATTCCATAGAAAATTGAACATGAAGTAAAATTCTATTTCTATTATATGATTATTGCATATCATATATATATATATGTGGATGAATTGAATTATTATAATGTTATTATAATTTTTTTACAGAATTTTTATAATTTTTAAAAATATATTATAAATTTTAAAATTTTATTATAATTTTTTTAGTTAGAAATATAATAAATGATATGATTTTATTTCCTTAACTAAACAATCAAAAAAGTAACAACTTCTATTCTCATACTCCTGCTTATTTGATACTACTTATTCCAGGTTTAACCACAATAATCCCTCAATTTTCTTGGCAGAACTCGTTCCTTGTAAAACCCCGCGAAAACATGACTGCAAAAGACATGACTTTGGAGAGAGAGAGAGAGAGAGAGAGAAGGGAGGGGGGAGGAAGGGGAAGGAAGAAGAAAGAGAAAGAAAATTCAGTTAACAGAAAATCACGGGAAGCGTTTGATCATCCAAATCATATTTAAGAAAGGCTAATCGTTGTCTCTCTCTCTCTTTCTCCTTCTCTTTCAGTGCTCATTTGGATTTGCATTCTCTAAAACCCCGAAGATGACGGGCTTAAGTTTCAATCTCCTCCACAGCTTGGAATCTAAGAGGCGCATACAATGCTGCACATAATTGGTGTTCTGAAACATCCACGCGTCTTGAAAGCCCGATTTATTGCCAGTATTGAAAAATTCTTCGTCTTGGAGATTTTACATTTTTCAGTTTCATTTCCAGAACGAGCGAAACTCTTCGCAGCAATTACAATTCACCTACACTAAGAGCATTTTGTGGATTTTATCGGCTTATTATCACAATCATAATTTAAGGACACGATGATAATTGAATATGTATGAAAAATTTATCAGTTAGATGTCACTGTATGAAATGTAATCCTGCTTTAAGGTGGTGATCTTTGAGAAAGTGGAGGTAAATGGCTCTAAAGTCCAAAGTCTAAAATGTTGTAGCGTTCTGCGTTTGGTTCAAGGGTAAAAGATATGGGCTGTACAACTGCAATTGTTCTTGAAGTATGTTGTTGTCCTTATTGAGTAAACGCTCATTGGAGGTAGATTCCAGGTAATTCATATCAGTACACCTTTACATCTGAATTAAATCAATTGAGCATATAAATAGAATTTGTTGTTTTTACTTGAGTTCCTGGTTATGTTCTATGCTGTAGAAATAGTTGATTGTGTTTTCCTTCTATTTTTTTCATCAGAGCATTAAGTAAAACTCTATGTCTACAGAGATTCTTATGGGTTTGCTCTAAGACCTCAGCACGCACAAAGATATAGAGAGTATACTTTTATTTACAAGGTATCTGCTGCTACTATTGAAAGGAAAAATAAATGAATTTCTATTTAATTTCGTTTTGTCTGTCTCCTTATGGTTTCAAAACCAAGCAAAAGCATTAAAAGCACTACAAACTTAGGTTGATGATACTGCAAAAATGAAGTCTTAGTAAATGTTGTTGTTGTTTGCAATTTTGAGAACTGACTTTTACCACTAAGCAGCATGAAATCTGTTATAAATTTGAGTATCAGTTGAGTAATTCATATTCATGTATCAGAAGGAGGAAGAAGAAAGATCCGATAAATGGAGAAAGTTCCTTGAACAGAGAGCTAAATCATCTCAACCATGTTCTTCTAATAATGAACATAAAGAAGGGGAAGATTCAAGTGGCAGGAACTCTGCTGAAGATGCTGAGACAAAAGGAGAGATAAGTGTTGATAAGGATTGTGATGGAGGTGATTCAAGTGGCAGTCACTTGGTTGAAAGTGCAGAGGCAAAAGAAGGGAAAATTGACGAGAGGGTTAGTGAAGGAGATAATTCAAATGATAGGAAGCCTCTTGAAGGTACTAATATAAACGAAGGGAAAAGTAAGGTTCAAACCTGGACTGAAATTAGGCCATCTCTTAATGCCATTGACAAAATGATGAGTTTTCGTGTTAAGACGGGAAGGAATATGAAAGGTCAACAGATGAATGCTACCAGTGACCATCTTCCATCTGTTGTGGAATCTGAACCTCTAGAAGGGATTTCTGAGGAGGATACTGAGCAAAGGGTCTGCATTAATGAGACCTCAGACGATGGTATTGATACCCCAGAAAATTCTATAGGGGATCAACACTCGCTTGAGCTTTTCTCTCCACGTAAAGAACTGGAGTCCCTCGTTCAGGGAGGAGTGCCAAAGGATCTGAGAGGGGAGGTACAAGTCATTCTGTCTCATTTATCATTTCCCTCTTCTTACTTCTGCGGGACAAGAAGTGTGGTCTGTGCTACAATATATTGTTATTACAGGTCTGGCAAGCCTTTGTAGGTGTGAAGACACGCCGAGTAGAGAGCTATTATGAGGATCTATTGGCTCAGGAAACTAACAGTAGTGAAAGCAAGGACCAAGATGTCCCGTCTGGTGAATTTGGGAAATGGAGAAAGCAGATTGAGAAGGTCATTAGCTGCATGCGCCTTGGACTTTATTTCGATTTGTAGGTGCTGCTTCTTTTGCTTTATATTGCCAGCTAGGTCTCTTCTTAGATTAAATTGCATCTTTTATTCACAGGATATACCACGAACCTTCCCAGGTCATCCTGCTTTGGACGAGAATGGGAGGAATTCCTTGAGACGTTTACTCCTAGCCTATGCTCGACATAACCCCTCTGTTGGGTACTGCCAGGTAACTTGTCCAAAACTAACCTTGGTTAAAACTGATTCAGTGATACATTCTGTGTGTTTTGTTCACTGAGTATCTATATTAGATGGGTACTATGTTATTAGGCACTGACTAACCTTGCATTGCAATTTTTATTGTTGCTGTCTTTTTACCAATATAATGCCATAATGATCATATTGTCATTGTTACAAGTTTTGTTGCTGAATCATGTTTGTTGTGCAGGCAATGAACTTCTTTGCTGGTTTATTACTACTTCTTATGCCAGAAGAGAATGCCTTTTGGTAGGTTGAAGAAGTTTGTCTCAGATTTTCCTTAATTCAATCACTATTTCTGGCAGAAATTGTTGAAAATACTGGCAACTAGACCAATATTAATGATACATCTGAATAGATTGTGATGTATCGGGGAGCCTGCTTCCATCTTTATGGGCAAACAATTTTTTTAATCACTTGTGTACTTAAACCTGACTGTGTTATATTGTTGGTGTCTTGTACTTATCAACTGATCTGTTTTACTGGGCTATCACAGGGCATTTGTGGGAATTATTGATGATTACTTTGAAGGCTATTATACAGAAGAAATGATAGAATCCCAGGTGTAGATCTGTTTGCTTAGTTTTTCAAACTCTAATTCCTATCATTATATTGAGTTTGATCCGCCATTGATATATTTTTTTTTTTGGGGGGAACTTTGGAAGTCATAAAAATGTTCATTTTGTCAGGTGGACCAGCTTGTTTTTGAGGAATTGATGCGTGAAAGATTTCCCAAACTGGGTTTGTATTTATACAATATTTTTATGTTGTAATATCTTTTAAAGATCCTACAAAACATTCTGGGTGGCTTTTTTTTTATTCTATTGATGCTTCTGGTGCAGTTAATCATCTGGATTACTTGGGAGTGCAGGTGACATGGATATCTGGACCTTGGTTCTTATCAATTTTTGTGAATATGATTCCCTGGGAAAGTGGTGAGGTTTTTGTGGCGTCATTTTTTTGTTCTTTCAGAATTACAGCATTAACTTTGATCCTTAACACTGTAAACCTTCTAGATTCTATAGCATATTGTCTTATAATGGTTTCTTCATCTTTAGTTCTTCGAGTTTGGGATGTGATGCTATTTGAAGGGAACCGTATTATGCTATTCCGAACAGCGCTGGCTCTAATGGAGTTGTATGGTATTAAATTGTATTTCCTGTGTTTTTGTGTCTGATTTATGCAGAATGTTAGGTGTAAGTTGTAGACTAAATTAACATGAATGCTTATGCCCTGTCTGAAATGATACAATTTCTCGTTTCTTGTTCTAGGTCCTGCATTAGTTGCAACCAAAGATGCAGGTGATGCAATTACTCTATTGCAATCACTTGTTGGCTCAACATTTGATAGTAGCCAGCTTGTCTTTACTGCTTGCATGGGTTTTCTAGCTGTGACTGAGGCCAGATTGCAGGAAATGAGAGAAAAACATCGTCCTTCTGTATTAGTTGTTGTGGAGGAAAGGTCAAAAAAGGGACGGGCTTTGAAAGATTCCAAAGTGGTTGCAACTAAACTGTACAGTTTCAAACATGACCGAGGATCAGTGGTAGATGAAAAGAAAACCACTAAAGGAAGTGATAAGGTAACAGATGAGGATAAATTGCATTCAGAGTCTCACTCCTCCAATTTAGATGAATCGCTTCGTACTCTCAATGTTGATTCGGAATTAGGTTCCCTAACAGATCTCCGGGATCAGGTGTTCTTTCTTGACCACAGCCCCTTTTCCTTCCCAAAAAATTTATGTCTAGAAAATTTGTGTTATCTTTGTGATGTAGATTGGAACTCATCTACCATTAAGTTTTGTTTTCTTGGTACAGCATAGCATCTTATCGACCATGATAAGATCTGTGTGTTGTTTTCTTCTGTATTATTCAGGTTGAACTTGCTTGCAGTAAAAGGTACTTGCACTACTTGCAATGAGAAATCAGATGTGCACTATGGAACCCTGTTCTGTGAATACTTTTGTAGGTCATGACATGTTTAATTGATTAGATTCAGCATTTTCTAGTGTTGGTGTCATGTCATGACTCTGTCTAGGGTATATTTCTCAATTTTGTTTCACTTGAAAGGTTGGTCAAATTAGATCAGGCACTATGATTAGATGATAATTGATCATCTTATGCGCACATGCTGGATCTTCAGTAGTTCACTGAAAGGACCCATATTTTTTTCCCGTTTCTTCAAGGATCTTATTCATTAGAAATGTATGCTTTGAAGTCTGAAGATATGTGCAGATCTTCAAGCTTTAGACTGTAGCAGTGTGCCAGAGGAGAGTTGGAAAATGGGGAAAGTAATTTTGATGTTGTCTGATTCTTCCAAGAATCATATGCAGTTATAGGAAAGAGTTGTATCATTTTGTCCATTGGGATTGACCGACAGAACTCTGGGTGGATTTTAGAACCACGTAGACATCAGAAGTTTGTATTATAATTTTTTTCCTTGTTAGGCTCACTGGCATTTGAAACATAGCTGCAAAATTTGTCTATTATAATATTGTGGTTTACTTGTGTATAATTGGCTGGCTGTAACATTAGTCCTGATGCCACATTTTGCAACTGCATTAGCTGAATAGTATAATATCTTCAGTAGTAACTAATAAGCCAAAGTTTTGGAAACATATTACAATCCTGCATTCCATTGTCTGATTCCCTAGCTGACATGACCAATCCTTGTGCAACTTCCTTTTAAGATTCAATCATTAACACTATGTGCAGGTGGTCTGGCTGAAGGTTGAGTTATGCAGAACACTGGAACAGAAAAGATCCGCTGAACTCAGGTTAGGACTTTATGGTGTTTTTCTTCAATAGCCTTTTTTTTCTTTTGTTATGAAAAATTGATTAGTTCTTGAGCTCATTGTTAATGACATGAAGGTGAAAGGAAGTTTCACGCAAGATAATTGAAGATAAATTTAGTTTGTGAAGGAAGTTTAACCAAATCAGTGCCGTTAACTTATGCTTATAGCTGAAAATAATTTTCAACCGGCTACAGGTGCACCTTATTAGAACCTCACTAAGCACTGCATTGTGCTTCATTTGTAAAAATGCTTCATTTTTTCACCAACTTGATCTGAAATTCGGATCTTTGAACTTCTACATCAAAACAGTATGCATATTTTTAGAATCCTTCGCATTTAGCACGTATGGTGTTATATTTTGGGTTTTCTTTCCTCTTTAACCACCACCCTTCTTTCTTCAGGTTCTCATGATCCATTGTTGTCACTATATCCTTTTATTTTAACCATTGTTGATTTATAATTTGTCAATTTGTCATGATGCCTTGTGAAAAAAAGAATTATTTTTCCCTTTTTTTTTTGTGTTTTTATACTTTAACAGAGCTGAGGAGCTAGAAACAGCTCTTATGGAGATCGTCAAGCAAGACAATGGACATCAATTGAGTGCAAGGGTATATCTAACATTTGGATGATTGCACTTTGTGTGATCTTCTCTTTTTAAATCTTGCTGTGGGGTGCTTTGTTCAAAGCCTTGATTAAAATCAAATAATCAAATTTTAGTGTGTACCAAAGATGTAAACCTGCTGCTGATGTTAATATGAAGTATCCTAAATATCTACTATTCATGCTGGAATGTAGTTGAAACATAAATTTCTTATTTATGAATACATTTACCTGTGAATCAAATTCCTTATGAAATCATGTAACATACTAGATCGTTGCTGAGCTAATTCAGACAGATATGAATGCAAATATAAGTTTGACATCAATATTCAATCATTTAATCATCCAATCAATGGAGAGGACTTTTTACTTGTTCAAGAAAACCTGCAAAGAACTACGTAAATCTAGTTCGGCATCCTACGAACAACCCTTTTTATTGGTGAAATTGGTTGTCATATGGCTTTCAAGGTATAATATAGTGTTTGCAATCATGCAGGTAGAGCAACTGGAGCAGGAGGTAGCTGAGCTACAGCAAGACCTTGCTGATAAGGAAGAACAAGAAGCTGCCATGCTGCAGGTTTTAGCATGCATTTAGTTTTCTCTATTACCTATTCCATAAGCTTGAATGCAAAAGAAAAACGAGTCTGTATGTGTTCAGTAGAAAACTTTGATGCATGCTACAGGTCCTATTGAAGGTAGAGCAGGACCATAGAGTAGCTGAAGATCTTCGCAGACGTGCAGAGCAAGAAGTCACTGCTCAGAAATCTGCGATACAGACACTTCAGGTACCCCTTTCTTATGATCATCAAGGTCCTTATTATCTGATTTTATCCTCTGCTGTAGTCAGAGTAAATTTTCAAATTAAAACAATAACAACAACCTCAAAGCCTTATCCCATTATATGGATCAAAGGACTCAATTGTGCTCTACCAAATACAATATCTTCCATGAAACCATTTAAGCTGAGATTGCTTTTTATGATTTCTCTCAATGTTTTCTTTGGTCTTCTTTAAATTAAAACACTCGTAAAATATTTTTTGCTTATTGATTGTTGGTATTATACAATGTGGTGCCAATGAAGCTCTTTACTTCTATATGCAATGTCTTCCTAAACCCTCAATTCTCAAATTAAAGCATAAGTCAAATATTTTTCACATGTTGATTTTAGTTATTTAACAACATGGTGCGAGTGAAGCTCTTGACTTCTAATATATCGTGTATGGAAAAGAAGGTTAGAATAGAGAAAGAAGATACCTAGGGTCTTTTTTAGGAGGCTCTAGATATTATGTTAAGAGAAATAGAACTGTGAAGCCATGTTCTATAATGAGATAGGCATATCTATTTATATTAAAAAATACATACAAGAAGCAAGGTTATAATAGGTCCATGACTCATTTATCTATTTAGGCCCATAACTTAACTAATCTATTTACTAAGATTGTGAAATAAAACACTACCATTATGTTTCCTTTTGTCCAATTATCCATGGCATGTGCATGGCATTGGATGGGTTTTGGTTGCGTGGTTGAAAGTTTAGTCCCTAGAGAAGTAATGAAGATAGAATTAAGGTAACAAAACATGATCATATCTATTCCCGGTATGGTATATATGCAGGAAAAATATGATAAGGCTATGGCATCAATCTATGAGATGGAAAAGAGGGTGGTTGTGGCAGAAAGTATGTTGGAGGCTACCCTTCAATATGAATCAGGCCAATCCAAAGCACTTTCTTCTCCAAGGTAAGAATACAAATGTTGTAAATACCACATTACAGATTCTGCATGCAACTCATTATTCTTCTGGTCCTGATCATTTGAAAGTTGCAAAGTTGGTAGATTATGATGTGGAAAATATACAAGTTCCTGGAAACAGTTATTCAAAACAAAAGTTCAACATGGCAAATACTCATTTACTTGATAATTTTGTCTCTATCATCTGAATCGTTTGCCCTGCAACATGCTTTTTGTTTTAGACAATGTATTCTTTTAGAACAATTTCATTAGAGAGGCGTCTTTGTAGGGCTGGACGAGTGCAAAGCCCAAAGGTAGACAACCCCACACGGAAGATAGGTCTATTGACTTTTGGACTAGGTTGGCGTGATCGAAACAAGGTAGAATATTCTATATATGCACTCATGATCTCCCAGTGCATATGAATTAGAAGTTTTCATCAAGAGAGGGTCTGCCTGTTCAGCTGGCAATTCCTTGACATAAAATGTCAGTTCATTGCATAGTTCCTTGAACATTAATCTTCAAGTTTTAAAAATACTAATTGTCTATTTCTTCTCTCAATTGCAGTGGCCTTTGCCACTTACAAAACTTATCCTGCTTATTATCGGTTTTTTCTTTTTTTAATTGCTTATTATTGTATTGTTTATAAATAATTGTCCCCTAATCATCTGATGAAACAGGGCAAACCTGCTAATGTTGATGACTTTGGTGAAAGTAAGCCTAACACACCACGGATGGAAAATGTTATCACTCCTAGGAAGGAATCCGATGACCGAGACCATGATAGATAGATAGATACATCATGCATAGTATCTGCCATTGGAAACCTTGGCCTGACTGGTCCTCTGCTCCGGAGTACTTAAGCAGTAATTAGATATATCTTTTTAATAAGAGAAATGCTAAACAGTATTTTATGCAAGAAGCCAATTAAGTTGATCATGGACTCGGCCTTAGAAGACGAATGCTCCTGCAGTGGAGCAAAATCTTTGTTAATGCGTCCAAAAAGTGGTTACCTTATCTAGTATAGTATTATGCCCTAGAATAGTGTTATAACAAACCCCTTGTCACCTGCCAACCTGCATCCCTTTGTTTGTATACAGCTTAGAGTTTATAGTTTAGTGAGTTTCCATATTTTAATGTCTAGGTAGAATTGGAATTTTGGAGGGGTTTGGTGTTTTATTGGAATCCAATGCCACCTGCTTCTAATTTACTGTTTCTTCTTGGGACCTTCATCAGCCATAGGATAATGTTACTTGCAGAAGACAAAGTGATAACTGATGCAATTATGTTTGATATTATGATAACTTTTCTTGCAGCTACTGAATTTGATTCTACTGAAATTATCATATAGATGTCTGTGCAAAATGTTTATACAGGTACAACATTTGTAAGAGTGGCAGTGTATGCTTTCTTGCATTATTGTTCCTTTTAGTTAAGAAAATGGGGAAAGAAAACACACACACACACACACACACACACGAATCAGTCAGGATATACCCGGCTCCTTGACATATTTGTATTTTCTTGCTTGAAAAACTATATATTTCTACAAAGATTCGTAACGTGCAAATTAAGCATTCTAGACAAACGGAACCATGATACAAAGGTAGTGCCAAGGGCTTGTACAAAATGCCGGTACAATAGCACAATCATTGCCTAGAGAGAAGGCACATGATTTATGAATATGGCAAATTCCTCCTAAATAGAAATTAAAAGAGAAGGAACTCAAAATACAAACTCAACTCCAAAAGAAAACTAGAGCAGTTCTGTGCACCTTCAGAGGAATAGAACAAAACTTTCCGATGTCTCGTAAATGCGCTCTGAAAGTGAAGAGCAAGAAAGCCACCAAAGACCAACTGGTATTCATATGAACATCTATAAACCTATATCTTGCAGTGTGTTGAGAAGCTCATGAAAACATAAGATATTTGAAATTTGGTTCAGATTTCAAACTATCTTATAAATACCAAATATTGAGCTGCAGATCATTGTCCTCCCCTCTTAGTTCTAGGAGGTGTTGTAGGGGCAGGGCGGAAGCCTTGAACCGTCTGTGTATTGGGATCATATTTTTGGGAAGCAAGGTAAGACAAAGCAGTGACAACATCAGCTATTACAGGGCGCATATTGGCCTGTTCCTGAACACACATTGCTGCAACAGCAAGGGCCTGGTATAAACCTCTTGGAGGAAATTGACCTTGGAGCATGGGATCTGCCATTTGTGCAAATTTTCTTCGATCTTTAAACAAGGGTCTGGCCTGCAATTAAATCACTCAAATGTTAATCAAATTTCAAAACAAGGACCCAGTTTTAGCATCAAAATTAGATCTCACAATTGAATATATTAAAACCCTAGAATTCTTATTGTGAACTATAAGAAAAGAAAGAGCAAGAGTATTTATGGGTATTTTCACTTAAAAAGTTCAAGTGAAAATGATTTATGGTATCTTTGTTATAACATGAATTCTCAAGCTCAAGTCTTATGCAGGTCATTACATATGGAACCGCAGGCCTTCCTCTTATACAGAAGAACCAGTCTTTCACCATTTATGTCATGAACAAGACCATTCAGAAAGTTTGTTTTTGAACCAATAGCATTTTCAATAATAATTCCTCTAAATAGATAGAAAATAAGACAACTAAAAAAAAAAATCCCAGTAGGTTTGTCTGAGAAATTGACTGTGCATTATTCTTCTCTCTTTATAGCTTGGAATCATCAACAACCCTATGAGATGAGATAACAGTATGCGTTTCTTACCCATGCAACAAGATTCTGCTCTCCTGCAGCTTTTGAATTGTCAATTGCTTTCCTTCCAGTAATTATTTCCAGAAGAACCACACCAAAGCTATAGACATCTGATTTCAGAGTCAGTTGACCGGTCATTGCATACTCTGGAGCACAATATCCGTAGGTGCCCATAACCCTGGTTGACACGTGTGTGTTTTCCCCAACTGGTCCTAGTTTAGCCAAGCCAAAATCAGATAACTTTGGATGATACCCTTCACCAAGCAAAATGTTGGAGCACTTCAAATCTCGGTATATGACAGGAGGATTAACCTTGTCATGTAGATATTCTAATCCCCTTGCTGCCCCGGCAGCTATTTTCATTCGTGTGTTCCAGTCAAGCCTTTTCTTGCCAGGAGATATATCTGCAGATCAAACATATGTTATCAATATCTACAAGAACACGATCACAGAATTTAATTAGAGAACAAGAGAAAACAATTATTATAAAAATACCATATAAGTGATCTTCCAAGGATCCCATCGACATATACTCATAAACTAAAAGCCTTTGATCTCCATCAGCACAATAACCAATGAGGTTGACAAGGTTAGGGTGGTGAAGTAGACTTAACATCAACACTTCAACAAGGAACTCTCTATTTCCTTGCAAACCATTGCGGTCAAGTTGCTTGATTGCTACAACCTACATCGAAGACCAGAATATATTGAGTGTGTTGCAACTCAAACCACACAAAAGGCAGACATCTTTGAATACCTAATCACCTGATTATTACTTTCCAAACGCCCTTTGTATACTCTACCAAAACCTCCCTCACCCAAAAGGCATTCTGCTCTAAAATTTCTAGCAGCATTCGCCAGTTCACGGAATGTGAAAGTCTGTGCTGCAATATGATCAGGGGTTCCATTTTTAGAGGCGTCTTTGGAATTTGTAGAGGAGTTCCTCTTCAACTTCCCTGCACAAGAAACTTCCGGTTTGAGTGGAATGAAGAAGCATAAGCCACGGCACTTTAAATTTGACATGCAGAACGCCTTGTTTCATAATACCCATCAATAGTACAAAATTAAACTTGACAATATACCATGGAAATGAAGTAAACCAATACAATGAAAGAAAGTAATTCAAATGTCAAATGTCATGAAGTACGACACTAACTTGGCATATGGTAAGTCATAACTTAGAACACCTGATAATACACAGATTAAAGGAATATAGCTAACATAAGGATGAAAAATATTTTAAAAGAACATAAAATATACAGAAAAAAACAACTGAAATCAAATGAGCTGTCAGGATATACCAGATTATAAATGCATTGATTTTACCCCAAAAAATAAAACAAAAAAAATCGTAGCTATCTTAATCCTTCGGATTTCACATATCCGAAACACCAAAATGATAAGCCAAATATTTAAAACTCACTCAATTTTAATTCTTGCAGGAAGTTCCAGAAAGAGCAAGAGAGAAATTAGTAAAATGAATGCACAAACATTCCCCCAAAAATAACTTCATCAACAAGAGCCAGCAGAAATCAAGTGAAAGCATGATTGACCCAACAGGGTCTGCCAATCACAAAACCTTTGATGATTTTTCATTTTTTCTTCTCTTTCCCAATGATAGCACTACAGTAACAGTATGAATCAATACCTGGGTTGGGTTTGATCTGATCAGCCAGCTTGTCCTGAACTTCCATCGTCTTCATACTTTTCTTTATCTTCTTCTTAGTGTTTGAATTTCCAGAACACGGAATCCAACCCATGATTTCTCTATTCAGATGCTGGCTGAACGGTGATGAGGAATAGAGATATATCTCAAAGAGCGAAGATTGAATCAATTATTATTCCAAATTCAAACAGTAACTAGGAATCATCTGCTCAGAGTCATAGCAGATGGCTCAGGCAGCCACAATTGAACAAAAAGAGCCAAGCTTTGCTTTGCTCTTTCTCTTTCTCTCACTCACTATGGGTTCTTATCATTTTTTTATATAGATTTTTGTGAATTCGTTTACTCACTTCTCTATTTTTCACATTTGTCTTCTCTCCCAGAAAATTCGCCATTGGCTTATATTTGGTCGGGAAAACAGAATCATTGGCTTAGATACAATGCCTCCTGACTGGATCACTTCCTCCCAGGCCAACTTCAAACAAACTAATCCCCCTTAACGGTGTCGTTTCTGTATAATGAAAAAAAAAAAAGGATTTTGAATTTAGTTTATTACTAGTTAACTGTTCTAAAATGTCGTGCTAACCACTATTATAAACCATCCAAGTACTATTTACAAGAATCTATGAATTACGATGCTTCATGGCTTCATAGTTCATCTTATTTTTTATTTTTATTTTTAAATTCTGTATCATTTTTTAAAATTATTTCTGCGATATATTTTATAAATTTTTGTAATGTGACCAAATTATCATATCTTTGGCCGCCCACAAAGTTCAACTTTGAGCAAACAGTTGAAGTATTGAACAAGTACTAACAGCTGTGGATCTGAAAGACATTCCTATAATCATCACAAGGTGGGTCTCCAAGACACCAATGTCAAGAAACCTCTTTCTTTTATTTTTTTCACTTGTTTAATTTAAATTTTTTTAATCTTTTAAATTATCTCACCGCCATTTTAGAATATCTAATCTCTTAGTTTCAAAAATAAGAATTAATTTTTTTACTGTCGTCATTCTAGAATATTTAATCTCTTAGTATTAGAAATAAAAATCAACCTTTTTACTGCTGGCATAAACAAAAAGTAGCTTTATGAAGTGAAAGGAGTTTCTTAATAAAACAAAAGTAGCTTCACAGACTGAAAGAAGTTACTATTAATTTCACCAATAGCTTTTGTGTTGGAATTAAGAAAAAAAGAGAAAGCAAAAACGAGAGACTAGACTAAAAGCTTGGATGAGGTGAATATGAATAATATTTTAAGAAATTGAGATTGTAAATTTAGAAGAGAAATAAATATAATTTTTATTAAAATTATGAATGTTAATAAAAAAGATTGTAAGTCTGAAAATAAAAAGTTATATTCTTATTTTTTGAAATTAAAAAAAATTGATAAATAAAAAATTGAGAATATAAGATGAGATAATGTTGCCATCCAGGAGTATGTAACAGTGGAGGTAAAGATAAAGTGAATTTAGCTCTATTGTTTCTTACTTCACATTCCTCTTTTCTCAACTACCCTAGGAAAAAGTTAAGGAAACTGATTTATTTTTCTTTGAAAAGATTATTGATAATATAGGTGGAGGCTGCTCCATCTTGGTTGAAAATTCAACCGCAAAAGACATTTCTGGAATATAGGAGTTTAATTTATGAATTATCAACTGAACAAGGCAATTAATATTGGGTTTGGATTAATCAAATGTTTGCGTGATAATCACGGAGATTAATTTTCTTGTCTTTCGGCCATGAAGCTGTTCAAATGGCAGCCAAGATTTTGCCAAATTTCAGGCACAGTTGATTTGATTAATAATCCGCTAAACTACATAAATAGAAATCAATGATCCATCCATCCAAATCATCAGAAAATGAAGTCTTCAGGAAGCATACGCATGCCTATCAATTCATGTCTTGAGTTGTCAATTTTTTAAATCAAATTGGTATTGAAAAAGGCAAAAGGTCATGTGAAATTCAAATATAGTATTTAGGCTCCGTGCTTGTCACAACAGGGCTTACATCTATACGCATAGAATGAAAATCCACGGAGAAAAAAAATAAAGAAATAAAGTTGTCTTTGCCTTACATAATATGATGGGGATTCACTCTATTGTATCATACTCTCGTACATAATATTCATATGTATTTGGATGATATATTATCAAGTATATAATTTTAAAAGTTATATTACTCATGTGTATTAATTTTTATTTTTATTTTTAAGTTCTCTCATAAAATAATTAAAGTCGTTGTTCTTATTCTTGTATCATATCACAAAGCAATTGAGATTAAAGGATTTTCAATTGTTTTACAAAAGGATGTAAGAATAAAAGATACAATGTGTGAGTACATTATGAGTGCAGCTCCTTAAGAATAATACTTGAAAATAAGAGATGAGATGTGAAAAAGTAATTCTATATTCATTCTTTCCTTTGATATATATAATTAGATTTCATGTAAGATTTATTGTAAACAAGTGAGGAAAAAAAATGAAAGAAGCATCTTCCAAACTTGAAAATAGACTATTGAAGATTTGTTTTGTAGGAAAATGTATAAAATTTATTATGCTTCTATAGCTTGAATCAAGGTATGTGGGGGATGTAGATGGAGGAAGTCTTCCAATGGAAGGAAAACGTAAAAATAGCACTAGTCCACCCAATAGCTAATCCCATTGACTAAGCTGAATGGAAATTTGAATCAAGGTATGTCGGGGATGTAGACGGAGGAAGTCTTGCAATAGAAGGAAAACGTAAAAATAGCTGATCCCATTGACTAAGCTGAATGGAAATCGGTTCGTTTTGGGAGGATATGGAAGGAAAGAATGTAGTGATCCATTCACGGAGGAAGCCAACAGAGGAAGCAAATGGACGGACAACAACAGTTTCAATGATTCCAAAATACAAATTACCATAACCAAATCTGTATTTGTCAAAGAAGTCTGCGCTGACAAAATTCACAGCAAAATCAATGTTAGGTGCCACAAATTGATCCTGTCTTTGTCTTCTGATGGAAAGTTTAACTCTTTGCTACAAACTTGACAGATCAACTATTGGGTTACACTGTTTTGAGAAAAGCCTTCCTGAGTGATTCTCTTGGCTCATCTATTTTTCTTTCCACACGTTACACTTGATATTGGTGCATCTACAGTAACCTCTGCAAGACAACAACAGGTGGGCTTTGCCGGAATGGAAATTTTCATGTGAAAAACTAAGTTGACACTATTCAGTTGTCACTTCAATCAGAATGCAAAGCTCAGATTTTGATGTTCAGTTGCATGTTTAACAGATTCATAATTGGTTCACTTCATAGCCAGACAGGTACATGTAATTGGTTCCTAATTCGGTTGTGAGTATATTGACTATGATGTACTAATTTATGTAACAATTTGGGCTTAGTTTTTAAGAAATTGCTATATTCTAGAATAAGAACAAGGAGTGTTTAGAACAAAGTATCCAGCACTATGTGGAATCAACAGATCATAAAGTCATGCAGCAGAATCCAAAATCTTTTTGTTTCATATCATCTTGTGTGGATCAAAAATGACTTTGATGAAAGGTAGAAACTAATATTTTTGAAACAAACATCAAGCAAGAATCTGGGATATGGATTGCCCTTCACTTTTCTGCCTATGTTTCCTCCAGCAAAAGCTGTTTCCCCTGCAAACTTAGACTTTGTATTTGTACTATGTTTCTGAATTAAATTAGCTTCACATACTTATAAATAAATAAAATAAATTTAAATCAAAATGTATCATATGTGCAGAGAAAGAATGGGTAAAAATTCAAATAATTTACTTTATTTTTTTTTTTTTTGGCATTCTTTTATTTGAATCTCTTCTATTTAAAATTGTTATGATAGTTTTATTGTAGAAGGAACATATATATAATTTTTTTTCATTTCTTACATAAAATATTATGACTATATCCTTTTAAGATGATACTCGAGACTAACAAGATCATCCTAAAAAACTGATTCAGAACTTTCCTTTATTAAAAGTCATTCTTTTTCTCGCTAAGTTTTCCTAGAAATTTGAACTTTATACTTTTATTGTTGAGCCAGTGACGTTTATATTGAAGAGAAGCATTTACTATCAATTTTATCACTTCAATTTCTGACTTGTAATATCCATTATAATATATCGGCATATAATTTCTAGTGAATTTGTCATACACTATAACTTTTATGCCCTTCTTTCTTAGTTTATCACTCACCTTCAATCGCAACTCGATACAATAAAAACACGCTTCAAATTTTAGATGTGGCATGCTGTTGAATAAGGCAGTAGGACCAATGAAAGAAAGAATTCAATTTAAATCAAATTCTCAAGTGGTGAAATTAAATGTGTTCCTAACATTACTCCTCAAAGGAATGAGAAAAAAGTTAAAGGACTCGATTGGATAACCAACAACGTTAATATATATGGCACAAGCTATCTTGCACCACTCAGAACTCACGCAATCAAGAACTGGTACCCTGCCCTAACTAATTTAGCAGCTGTGTCAAAATTACAGGATGGCAATCTCTTACGCCAACCAGCTGGCCCAGCTTCAAAGGAGAGATGCCCCGCTCGTAAAATCCCTACCACCACCACCCACACGTACTCTGGCAGGACATTTACGAGATCATTGAATATGGTAGACATTAGAAGAGCCATTACCTTCCGAGAGAAAAATGATTATGGGGAAGATTTAGAAATTGAAATTGACATGACCTCCAGAAATGAAGTTTTTGGCTTTTGGGTAACGTATTTGTCCAGTCAAAATATGAAATTTCAAATTAAAAAGTTGTAATCGATAAACAGCCATTACACAAGTAGCATGGCGTAATTGATCAGTGGCATAAAATGTTTTAAGAGCTATCAACTCTAACAGGAGGGATCTTCAAAGAAATGATGCACTAATCCTATTATATCTCTCAAGCAACTGGTTATGATATAAGATTACTTTTCATACAACAGTAAAGTAATGATGTCCTAATCCCATTGAAGCTTATATTGCTAACTGTCAATCTACACAGAAATGCTGTCACAATCTTCAGCCATAATCACATTAATATACATCAAAACCCCTGCTGAATTTAACTACATTAACAATAAGAACAAATAGCCCAACAAGGCATAAACTTTTATCAAGATACAAACTTCCTGATATCATTATTTGTTCAAATAATATTAATGGACAAGTCCCCCTTCTTCTGTTGTCTTTTCCGCAAAACTGCCAAGCATGCTACATTTTGCATGCAAAGAATGAGATACTAATCTTATGGTACAGCATCATAGCTTATGCAGCAGCAGACTGCTTACACTCAAATTCATCAAGATTAAGAGCATGCAGCAACTTTGGCCATGATTCTGGGATCCCGCCTGGCAGGTCAAACTCCAGTAGTTTTCCTCGTCTACGGTAAAAGTCCTCCACTGGCTGACCCTGCAAGCATAGTAGAATCATTTGGTACAATATCAGACATGAACAGAAGATATCATGTTCACAATAAGTAATTGGAAGCAACAGAAAGAGAGAGAGAGAGAGGGGGGGGGATCAGCTTTCTATTCAAGTTCACTTGACCATCACAACCCCTTATGTTGAACATAAAAAATAACCAACTTCACAGAAAGAAGTAACTCTTGCAGCCAATTTGTTTCTTCATCCAGTAAGGAAAATAATTAATAATAGCCACACCATACCATCTCATTATATATGCGAAGCCTTTCTTTCACTACTGGTTCAGTATCATCTGAACGAGTAATGAGCTTTGACATACAGTGGGCAGGGGGGAGAAGTGGAGCCATGTTAATTCCAGGATTCCCATTCTCACCCTGGATGTCGATGGAAGCCACATTGAAATTACCCCCACACTGGCTACAAATTCTCCTACCAAGGCATTTTGCAAGCAATGCATCTTCTCGAAGCTTCAGATTGACCACCAGGTCTATGTCAGTTACGCCTTCCAATATTTCCTGAGCACACAAAATCCGAAATTTTAACCACTTATTTAATCACTTTGCATCTTGACACAGAGGTTACAAAAATTGTTACAACTCCGCCATGCAAAAGATAGATCAAATCGGGTTGGCGAGACTTCAGAGGATGTGGATTTTGTATACTTATTCCAAGGGATTGACAGGTATTATTAAATTGCAAGAATTCATCATGTCCTGTCATCCTTTGTATAATTCCCTCCTTTACTCCTCACGGAATATTATAAATGAGAATTGAGGCTCACTATCAAGCAACTATAGTTTTATATTCACCTGTGTTCATGTAAAGGATTTTTAAGTTAAAAAACAGATGGAAAGTACCTAAAATGAAATTAAAATCATTTGCACTTTACCATAGTAAATATACTCACTGCTTGCTTAATTGTTCGAGGAAAACCATCAAGAATAAATCCCAATTCGCCTTTAGCTTCCCCAGCTTCCAGTCTCTTTGACAGTAAACTTATTATAATTTCATCTGAGACCAATTTACCTTGATTTACAATATCTGATAGCTGTAGGAGACATGCAAAAGAGTATAAATCAGAGAGAGAAACTATTAGAGTGATGGGCATAAGATATCCATAATCATGTATAATTACATGACACTTGTGCTCAAGGGTTGTTTAAAAAAGTTGGGGCGCATTATCTTGCATGGGGTTTAGTGCACCATAAGTTCATGAATACCTACAGCACACTCGTGCTAAAGCTTAGATCTTAAAGACTACATTAACTGACATACAAATGAGCAAGTAGACTTGGACGTTACTATTCAAAGAAAGATGATTATAATTAATAGGTATAAAGTTATTTTTTTCACTCCTGCAAACTCCTACGCATCATAATCTACAAGTTCTGATGAAACATCAGTTCTGCAATTTAAAATGCAGCTTAACAAAATGATACTACTAGGAAGTAATGATTAAATATATTTTTGTATTAACTGCTACCCACTTTTAATTGCAAGCCGGAGCTAAATTTGACTAGAACTATACAGAACACCATAGAGCCCAGTTTTTCCAGATTTCCTCCTCAAGATTGACACGATTCAAGTAGAAGGGCGTTATACTCGTAGCTAAATAAGATCATAAGTTAAGAATGCTATATATTCAAATTGATTTGCGCTCCCAAACATATAAAATAGCAATAGCAACCATGCTTTCATATATCATAATGCAAATAGAAACCCGCAAGTTCAGCTTAGCCAGAGGGAAACAATTAAACCACAGATTTACAAAAATTTGAAGTCAAAAATAAAGTGTGCCCGAAAACCATAAATTTTCAACGAAAATAGAAACGTAAAACAGGTAGAGGACAAAACCTGGGCAGAGAGGGGACCAGAAGATGCGAGTTCCTCGCGAACGAGATCACCGGTAGCGATGTGAGGGACGCCGATGAGTTTAGAGAGGCGACCAGCGTATGTTCCTTTACCAACGCCGGGGCAACCCAAGAAGACCCATTGAACGTTCCTATCCTTCGGATCGTGACGTGAAAGCGGGGTTTTGAGATGGAGAGGAGAGGTATTGAAGGGAGGTACTTGAGGATTGGTGTCTGATCCGAGAACTGAAGAAAAGCATCTCGTCGTGAAGGAAGAGATGGAGGTTGTGCGTCTTACACGGCGAGTTATGGCCGCCATTAGAACTTCAGGCGAGAAAGAGAATTCGAGTCGCGAGAAGATGATGAGGAGAAGATGGTTTGGTATAACCAGGTCAGACCGCTGGTTGTTTTCCTTTATGGTTTTGTTTCCGCCACGGTCCCATGTCCCAACCTTTTTGCTTTTCTTGCTATCTATATTTTGCGTGATATCTTTATCAAATTTCTATTTATCCTAATTTTTTAATTTTAAATTACTCCTTCGTAATTTAATATATTATAAAAAATAATCAATAATTTATATGATTAATACTTTATTATTTTATTTATTTATATCAATTTTTATTAAAATCTAATAAATTTTATCATATATTAATTATGTACTATTTAATTGACCTTAATTTAATCTTAATTGCATCTTATTATCGTATAGATGTATTGGTCTATATTATTCTCTATGAACTTAAGAGAAATTACTATTTCATCAAACTTAAGATATCATTATCTAGACGTTTACTTTAAACTATACATAGACTTTTTCAATTTACACCTAAGGTGTTTTTTATTCTTTTCTTAGGAATCATATGATTGTTTTATGTATATTGTCTCTATCAAATAACCATTCAAGAAGGTTGTTTTGACATCCATTTGCTAAACTCAAAGTGAAAATAAGTTATTATTGCCATAACAACTCAAAATGAGTCCTTAGTTAATACTGGTAACAAGGTTTCTTTATATTTTATGCCTTCCTTTTGAGTGTAACATTTTGTTGCAAGTCTAACCTTATGCCTCTTAATTTCACCTCGAACATCTTGCTTGATCTTGGAATTCCATATGCTTTCAATCAACTTATAACCAACATGCAATTCAATTGGATCCTACACTTGATTTTTGTGCATTGAAACTAATTCATTTTTCATCACACTATTCAATTTTGTAAAATTGGGACTAGACACAGCATGTGAAAATGTAATGGGATCACAATCATTATTTAGAAAATTTAATGGTAGAAAAGTGATATATGGCAAACTTTGAAGGACAAACTTACACAATATAAGTCTTCTTGCCAGAGAAAAGTCTAGCCTTCCACCCTTGAAGTGTTTTTATTAATTTTAGCAATTACTTCTTTTGCCACATCATTTCTTTTATTAGAGCTGTCAATATATGTTCCCAAGTATTTACCCAACCTATGGACTACTTTAATTCCTAGAATCTGAGCCAATAGTTGCCTCTGACTTGTAGGAGTATTTGCACCAATATATTAACTTTTAGCTTTGACATATTTCCAAAATCATCATGAATTTAGGAAATTTTAGCATATATCTATGTGTCACAAGCTAGCTTTATGAATCAGTTTTGTAGCCAACATGCTCAGTTTCAGATGAAATTTGGTATAAAAATCAAGTATGAATAGAGGTCTCATGGTGCAAATTGAGGAGCAAATGCATTTGTACATTATTTTTTTGTATTTTTCCTATTTTGAGGGTATTTGTATCTTTTTAACATAGATTGTTTGTTCAGTGTAAGTAAAAAAACATATGATTATGATCTTTGCATTTTTATCTTTACATCTATATGAGATGATGCACTAAAATCCTATTGAGCTATGAGAAAGACCCTTATATCAACTCGAAAAATATATGTCTACTTGTGCTATTAGAGCTTTGACCTAGAATACTCTTAGGGCATGTTCGATGACTCGAGTGGGCCTTATGACATAGGTTAGGGATCATAATGTAGTGGCTTAGAGACTCACCCTATACTATCAAAACCATGTAATGATACATATATTAATAAAATAGAATTATTTATCTCCTTAATTGAAAAGTCCATTCTTGATATATACAAGAGGCTAATTATATGATGCATTCTTTAAGACCTAGTATGTGCAAAAGCTTCCATTACATGCTTATGTTTTGCTTGCGAACATGTTACACATATGATTTCATTTGTATGGGCAGTCAAAATTTATTTTATCTTGTTATCTATCCAAGTGTGGTTTGAGTTTATAGGAAAATTAGTGTGTTGTCTAAGAGTTGGCATCAAAAGTCACATAATATAGCTAGAAGAGCTACTAGTGCATGACATTTGGTATCAAAGTAAAAGATATCACAATCTGATCTTTGAGAACTCTTATTTATAAATAGTGGCAAAGCATGACTCTTTGCCTAAATGCTTTAGCCTATAACAAAGTGCTCTAGTAGGTACTTAGGGTTGCCACCTAGGATTAGTTCCATGCCAAACACTTATTTCATTAAGTGCTCGAGTCTCACCAAGCACTTAGAGGAATGGGTAGGGTGACCAAGTAGGTAGGGTGATAAAGTAGGCAAGATGGACAACTAAAGCATGGTGTGAGTAAAACTCCTAACACCAATTGTGATAGTTGGTATCAAACCTCGATTGTACTAGAGAGAATAGATCATGTGAGCTACAATTGGTACATTCAGCTTATCAAAAACATATAAGGGTTATAAATGAAGCAAACACTCATTGAAATAGTAGAAAGATGTTACTAAGGACTTGATTAAAAGGATAGTAAGAGGTTGGAGCAACTTGAAGACTAGTGTGTAAGATATTACATTTAAGGGAATGCAAATGATGTATTGAGTGCAAGCATGTATAGAAGTTGGTGGACTTTTGTACAACATGGGACATTAATTATGCATTCATTCATTGTAGCATTTGAAGGAATACAAGACAACTCAAGAGACTGAGTGAACCAAGAAAAGCCTTGGCCTTATAAAGAAACCTTGACCACATCCATGGGGGACACATGAGTTGTCAGTAAAGCTTAAAGGGCAGAGCCATAATTGTGCTAGAAAGCGTGGCTATAATAAATAACTGATACATCTCTTTTGATGTGTTGAGAAGATAAATTTTATTAAAGGAGTCCAAAATCATGTTAAAGGGCATAAATCTTACTTGAAAAAGTAAATTTAGAGGGGGAATATATGATTTAAGAGGGATCGATTATGCATAATAGTGGTGTGGGTGCAATAAGCAAGTTGCAATACTCATCCACAAGATTTGAGACAAAATGCTAGAAGAGCTAGCACATCATAATCGCATAACAAGCAATAATGATACCAGATGTAGTGAGCTAAAATTGCATAGTCACGTGGCAGATTAGTGATAATGACTCAAGGCATAATGGGTTAGCATTATATAGTCACAAGACAAACTTTGCTACAATGACTATAGGATTCATAGTTGCTTGTGCATAAGCAAAGTGAAGCTCGAGCTAAAGTGGAGGATATTCTATGCTCAATCCCCATCAAGTTGTGATGTGAGGGAGCCATCGTGAGAATGTGCTTGAAGAAGGAGCCACTAGAAGGATACACTCAAACAGGCTACAAGGGCTTAGACATCGAAAGATGTTGCTCGAGAAATGCTAATATGGGGCACTGATCATTGAAAAAGTAGCTACGATGACCAAGATACTAGTGTGTGGCTATGAGGGTCACAATAAACAAATAGTATTAACTTTGAAAAAAAAGATATTACTTGAGTGTGCAAACCTAGAAGGGGTCGTAAGGGCGATATCATCTGTTAACTTTGCTAGGGAGATTACTTTGCTATCTTACCTTATTTAGTTTTAATGTTGAAAAATAATTTTATGTGTTTAACATTTGTTAATTGATTGCAAGATCAAAGTATATGATTCAAGAGATCTGTCATTTAGATAGTGTATTTCTTTTATTTTAACAAGATCTTTTGTAAATGTGTTCTCATTCTTTTTTATCCAAGCAAATTTATTGAACTAGTTAATTTGAGGTAAAAATAAATCAACTGAAATGAATTTAAAATCAAATGTTTTTCAAGCAAAGTTTTCAAATAATTTTTCATAAGTACAAGTTTTATAAGAATTATTTTTCACTATATAAATCTATTCATGAATCAATTCATACTGAAATCTTGTGAAACTATACTTGAATCAATTTAGCAATCGATTCATAAAGAAATATTTTGAAAAATATTTTTTACCAAATGTTAGGGATTTTCCTGAATCAACTAGGTAATCAATTCATGACTTCTTCACATAATAATGTGAATCAATTCATGCATTGATTCTATCATGAAGTTCTTTATGATCTTCATAGACGAATAGATTCACAAATTAATTTATTAGTTGATAACCATTCTGAATCGATTCATGAATCAATTCACAGTCTGAAAGTTAATTATTTTTCAAATGTCGGTTGTCATACTATAAATAGACTTAAGCATCGTTTCAAACATAAAATTTTCATATTAGGAAGTGCAAAAAACTGAGAGAAAAATAGAGCTTAAACAGATTTACTTCTTCCTGATCTTATTTCATCAATTAAAGCTTCTTAGATCAAATTGGTGAAGAACATAGCTTAAATGATTGAGATTTTCATCTCAATTTCCAATATTGTATTTCTTTCATATCTTGTTTCAATTTTCAGTTTTCTAAAAGGAGATGTTGATCTTCCTTTTACATCTTCTTTAATTGTGAGGTTTATCATAATTAATTGAAGGCATAAAGAATTCGTATAATACCTTTTATAATTGTGAGGTTGATCATAATTAATTGAAGGTATAAAGAATTCTTATAATACCTTTTATAATTGTGAGGTTGATCATAGTTAGTAAAAGATTAAGAATTTTTGTATCCAGGTTGATAAGAGCCTAGTTAAGTCTTATGTGTAATTGGCTAACAAGAGCTCAGTTAAGTCTTGTGTGTAAACTTATTTGCAAGAGGCCAAATAAATCTTGTGGCTGTTAATAAAATTGACCATCTGGTTGAGAATTAGATCTAGTAGATGTACACTTCAATTGCGATTTCAATTGAAGTGGAATCACTTTAAAAATCTGGTATTATTTATTGTTTACTACATTTAATTTTCTTGCTATAGTTATATTCTGGTTTAATTGATTACATGTTTTTGCATTCTACACAATATCTAAATTAGTAACTACAATTAAATCTTTGTTACCTAATAAATATACTTTGATAAATTTTCAAAGAAATTTTAAGAATCCAAATCTAAATATCAGTTATTTTTTAGGATCAATAATTGGTATCAAAGCTCCAGCTTTTGATACTCTTTTATTTTCAAGAGGATCATGGATTCTAGCTTCTCTTTTTTGCCTGAATGTCTATCTTTATATAAATCCCTTGGATTTGATAAACATCATTATACTTATTGGAAGTAGAAAATTAGAGATTTTATTGAAGCTACTGTTATAGATATATGGGAGATTATCGATGATGGATATGATGCACCAAAAAACTTGATTAATGGGACTGCACAACCTAAAAGCAAATCTCTTTGGACTAAAGAGGAAAGAAAAAGACATCTCCTAGCCTCCAAAGTCAAGTGGATTATTTCTAACTCTATCTCTCTAATTGAATATGAAAGAATATCTAATTGTGTAATAGTAAAACAAATATGGGATACATTAGAAGTAGCTCATATTAGCACAACACAAGTTAAAGCATCTAAAGTTCATGTATTAGTTTCTCAATATGAAATGTTTAAGATGGAAGAAGGAGAATGCATTAAAAATCTCATTCAAAGATTCACTGCTTTTACTAACTATCTTATGCTTCTTGGAAGAACTTTTGACAATGTAGATTTAATGCACAAAATCCTAAGGTCTTTGACAAAAGAATGGCAACCTAAGGTGATTGTTATCAAAGAATCACTTGAAATGGGAATGCCCACTATTCAAGAGCTTTGTATAAACTTAGAAGAACATAAGCTTGAGCTGAAAAGATACAAAAAAAAATGATGATGATAAAAAGAGGAAAACCTTGGCCCTAAAGGCTGCTAATACATTCAGAGATGAAGATGAATCAAAAAGTAATGAAAGTGGAGATGAAAAGGATGACATACCCTTAGTAAGCAAGAAACAACTGAGATTACTCAAATAAAAGAGAAATAGAGAAAAGGAAAAAAGTTGTTCCCTAAAAAAGAAACCAAAATAAGAACAAATATGAATTGACATGTCTCGAATGTAAGAAGCTGGGACACTTCAAACCTAATTGCCCTGTGTTTCTAAAAAGAAAGCTAGAAAATGAAAGAAAAAGAGGAAGTCATCCCTCAAGAAAGGCAACTTAGCCACTTAGGAAAATGATGAAGTGGATTTAGAAGAAGAAATAGAATAAGAGGCATTCCTCTGCTTTATGGCTCAAGTAAATGAAAATAGTGAGGTATTAGAAAATCCATCTTTCTTTTTCTCTATTGATGATAAGAGTAATGATGAGATTAGTGATTTAAGCATTAAATTTTATGGTGCATTAGTAAAAATTAAGAAAGAATTAAAGCATGCAAAGATTAACAATGAAATATTATTTGACAAAATTAAGCAGGTTGAAAAAGAAAACAATAACTTAAGTGTTTTAGTTGAAAAGTCAAATAAAGTAAAGTTTATGACCAATGTGAGACTTATAAATATCAAATAGATACATTGACCAAAGCTTTACAATGTTTTCCTAACAACAATATGAGATTGAACAACATGTTACAGAATTAAAAAGTTTTTCAAAATAAGACTAATTTAGGATATAAATAGCAAAGAACAAAAAGGAACTTTAGTTACATAATATGCTTTTACTATTATAAAAAAGGACATCATATTAGACATTGTTCATATAGGAATAGAACTTATATGTTGAAACTAAATGAAAAATTAGTTTGGTTACCTAAAACATTTACTACTAATGGAAATTTACCTATATTTACTAACAAATATGGACCTAAGATCCATTAGGTACCACCTAGGCAAGTATAATTCCTTTTTTTTTATAAGTTTGTGAGAGACATAAAAGCAACTTATGATTCTTGGACAGAGGTTGCTCTCACCACATGAATGCTAAACCCCTTAAAAGTGATATTTCAACCATTTTTCAGTATTTATTTTTATCTTTTATGCTTGATTATATGATTATCTTAACAAATTCTAATTCAGGCATTGAACATTTCTCCTAAGTTTGTTTTGTAGGTACTGATATAAGATTTCAAGTATAAATAGTGTTGAATTATTCCAAAATTGCTAATCAATTGATCATAAAATGGTAAATATATCATTTGTTAATCAATTTTAGAATAAAATTACATCAAAACTAATTTTATGAATCCTTGAATCAATTTGAGTTTTTCTAGAATTTTTGTGAGTTTCTAATCCAATTTATGAATTGATTCACAACTTAAAAATTTACATTATGAATTAATTCATAAACCGATTCATAAAATTTTTTATCTTCTAGGAGGATCTAAAATTTTTGAAAATTTTTAATTAGCCTTGATGAATCAATTCTAGAACTGATTCAATCATGCATGAATCGATTCGCAACCTAATGTAAAAATGAATAAATTAATTCATAAAACAACTCTTAAATTACTTCTGAGCACAAAATTCCTTAACAAATTAGAAGAATTATTAACTCAAGGGGAGCTAGGTACTATTTTTTTTTATTCCTTAATCCATTTACCCCTTTTATATATTCTACATTTTAAAATTTTGTCATTATATTTTGATATCATATTTTGATTGAATTCTGTATTCCTTTTGTATTAGATTTTGGTATCATGATATTTAGATTATTCACTCTATTATGTTCTATTCTAATTACTTTTTGTTCCTTTTGGTACATTGATTTTTTATGGATACATTATTATTTTTTGATGTGCTAAAAGGGGGAGAATAAAGGATTTTAGATAAGATGAAATATAAGAGATTTTAGATAACATCTTAAAAGGGAAAAATAAGATATTTTAAATAAGAATTTAGTTTTTATACTCAATTAAAAAATAGGGAGTCAATAAATAAAAAAAAAAAATAAGTAAGAGCAACGTAAGAAAAATGTGTATGGTATATGAATAAAGTAAAAGTAAGAAAGAGGGAGTAAAGAAAAATTTTAGATTTTAAAATGATTTTAGATTTTTTATATTTTAGGTTTTATCAAAATGAGAATTTTTACTTTTTTGAAAAACTTCATTTTAGAATTTTGAAATATTTTGATTTGACAGATTTTAGATTTCGAAAATCTTTGATCCTTATCTAAAATTGTTTGTCACCATAAAAAAAGAAAAGATTGTTAGCCTTACTAGGGAGATTGCTTTGCTATCTTATTTTTTTTAGTTTTGATGTTAAAAAATAATTTTATGTGTTTAACATTTGTTGATTGATTGTAGGATCAAAATATGTGATTCAAGAAATCCATCATTTAGATAGTGTATTTCTTTTATTTTAATAGGATCTTTTATAAGTGTATTCTCATTCTTTTCTATCCAAGAAAATTTATTAAATTGATTAATTTGAGGTAGAAATAAATCAATTGAAATGAGTTTAAAATCAAATGTTTTTCAAACTAAGTTTTCAAATGATTTTTCACAAGCACAAGTTTTATAAAAACTATTTTTCACTGTGTGAATCGATTCATACTGATGAAACTATACTTGAATCGATTCAACAATCAATTTATGAAGAAATATTTTGAAAATGTTTTTTTATCGAAGGTTCAGAATTTTCCTGAATTGATTATGTAATTAATTCATGACTTCTTCACATAATAGTATGAATCAATTCATGCATTGATTCCATCATAAAGTTCTTTACGATCTTATAGATGAATTGATTTACAAATTGATTCATTAGTTGGTAATCACTCTGAATCGATTTACAGTATGAAAGTTTATTATTTTTCAAATGTCGGTTATCACACTATAAACAGACCTAAGCCTTATTTTAAACATAATATTTTTCATATCAGCAAGTGTGCAAAATCGAGAGAAAACAAAGCTTAAACGGATTTACTTCTACCTAATCTTATTTCATCAATCAATGCTTCTTGGATCAAATTGGTGAAGAACAGGGCTTAGATGATTAAGATTTTTATCTCAATTTCCAGTGTTATATTTCTTTCATATCTTGTTTCACTTTTTAGATTTTTAGGTTGATAGAAATCTGAGATACAAAGAGAGGTTGATCTTCCCTTTACATCTTCTTTAATTGTGAGGTTAATCATAATTAGTTGAAAGTGTAAAGAATTCTTATAGTATCTTTTATAATTGTGAGGTTAATCATAATTAATAGAAGATTAAGATTTTTTGTATCTAGATTAACAAGAGCCCAATTAAGTCTTATGTGTAATTGGCTAGCAAGAGCCTAGTTAAATCTTGTGTGTACACTAGTTTGCAAAAGCCCAAATAAATCTTGTACTTGTTAATAAAATTGACCATCCAGTTGAGGATTAGATCTAGTGGATGTACATTTTGTTGATGATGGGATTTAGTAAGCCCAAATCCTGTTAACCAGAAAAGCTCTTAAAACCCCAAACTATAATCTAGTTTATGTGTAAGAGAGATAAAGAAAAGGAGATGGAGTGAGTTAACAAGAAAAACACCAAGGGTTTTTAACGTGGTTCAGCTAAAGTCAATTGTCGACCCCTACGTCCACAATAATGTTATTTCTGGGAATATGTTTACAAAGTATGATATTTTTACAAAGATCTTATAAATTGGTTCTCTCTGTGTAAGTTGTTCTCTCTAGGTTTAAAAAAATGGCCTCTCTCTTGTACGTATTTTTTCATGCCTTTTGTACGATGATCTCATCCTTTATTTATAGTTATAGGGGTTATAGTTGTAATCCAAAAAAGAAAAGAATAATAATAAATTAATTACAAGTAGACTTTTGCAAGTTGTTATTTACAAGTTGGTTATGCAAGTTGGCTCATTCTCAAGTTTAACCAAAGTGAGCCTTCTGGAAGATGGCTGAGGTGGCCTATTTCGATCAATGAGCTGGAGCTACTACCTTGGCCTTGTCTTATGTTTTGAGTTCACGACTAGTGATTTGTTGTCTTTATTCTGTGACCTCAGTCTTTGGACAAGCTGGGCCTTTTCTGGTTGGACTCGTCTGCTATTGGGCTTTTGCCAACCTATTTGCATAGCTCCAAAAATACTCACAACACACTTTAATTATGGTTTCAATTGAAGTGGAACCATTTTAAAAATATATTGTTCTTTATTGTTTACTATATTTAATTTTCTTGCTACACTTATATTCTTGTTTAATTGATTACATGTTTCTGCATTCTACACAATATCTAAATCAGTAATTGCAATTGAATCTTTGTTATCCAATAAATATACTTGTTAACGGTGAAATTAGGTTCTGCCAAATTCCAATCAATTGAAGTCAGTTCTTGAACCCTAAGCTACTTTCTAGTTGGATAGAATGAGGAATGAAGAAGGTGCAGAGGAAGAATAGTAATGGCAATGGTATTTTTAACATGGTTCGAATAAAATCAGGCAATACTGGTCCCTACGTCCATGGTAACTTTTATTGATTTGAAGGAATTTTTACAGAGTTTCAGTAATGGCTCCTCCTCTTACAGAGAGCTCCTTCCTCTTCTTTATAAGGGAGAAAAGGTTACAAATGTAATTTTATAAGTTATAAAAATATTACATCAAGCATTAAATGTACAACACAATTTGATCTCCTACAATTTGGCTCTTGTAGATTGCATTCTACGGATGGGCCCTCTCTGTCCACTGGGTTTGAGAACTAACGTAAGCTTGTCTAGTGCTCCATCTCATTAAGCTTCTCAATCAGGCAATGTGCCTTATCTAATGAGCCATTTTTGGCTTGAGGTCGCTACTGGCCTTCGACCAATGAGAATGAGCTTGCGTATAGTGAAGTGAGCTTGTGTATGATCAGTTGTTAAGTGTGCGACTTGGGACTTAGCGTCCTTAACTTCAGCAAGCTGGACTTCCTTTGCTTTGACTTACCTTCTGTTAAGGTTTGCTGACCCGTTTCATGACATCAAATTTTACCTATACCATTAGCCCCCCAATTCTCAGTTTGCTTAGTGGACTGGGAGTGGTAATTTTGCCTAAGGCCTTGCTTTTAATTTGCATTGTAGTCAAAGTCCTTGCATTTAGATTTTCATATTGTCATTTCAAGCCTTCAATCATTCATTCCATCTATCTCTGGCTATACTTCTTTCTGAGCATGCTTTGTAGTCGTTGGTGTGGCAACTTTATTTCTCTCAGACTATTTGATCTGGAACAACCAATTATCCTTTGGGTTCTTTGGTGAACCCAGACTAGTTTAAATAAAGCTTGAGGAGTTCCTTTTGCTTCTCCATGCAGTAATCTGATAAGTGTTTTAGCTAAGCCCCCTATGTTTCTGGTGTTTTAGCTTCCAGTGAAGCACTTTGAGGCATGTATAGCCTGTTGCATGAGATTGCGAGGTCTGAATGGCTTACTACACGTGACTCCCATGGATAGCTTCTCTTGTTGAGAAGTCTTGTACAGATCTTAGATTACTTCCTCACGATCCTGCCATGAGACTTATTCTCTTCCTTCTGGAAGTGATAGCTGTAGGCTTTGTACTTTAATGTACTTTGAATCTTATCTAATTTTATCTCGTTGAATGGAGCTTTTAATGAATGAACTTTCTCCATAGTTCTTAAATGTTGTATTGGATGCTCCGTGCATCTCAAATGATAATGTAAATCCTCGCAAATCATTACTGAATGAAATATTTTGATGACCAGTTGGTTATGATTTCATAGTATATCTAGGCATATGAGTGTCTCGAGTGAAAGATATCTAGGTAGGCCACATGGGAGCTGTAGGCACTCAGTCGCATGAGAGCTGTGAGCATTTGGTCATATGAGAGCTATGAACATTCAGTCGCATGAGAGTTGCAAGTGTTTAGTCACATGAGAGCTGTGTCTTACAGATCACACAATAGCAATCTTGTTGCTCAATGAATCAACAATCTCGTTGCTCAGCTTCACAATAGTCTCGTCACTCAGTGGGCAGTATAATTTTGATTTTGCCAACAATCTCATTGCTTAGTGGAACAACAATCTTATTGCTCAGTCTCATAGCAATCTTGCTGGTCAGTGAAGTAGCAATCTTACTGCTCAGTCCTGTAGTAATCTTATCGCTCAATGAGACAACAATCTTGTTACTCAGCTTTACAGCAATCTCATTGCTCTGTGAGATAGCAATCTTGTTGCTCAATCCCATAGCATTCTTATTGCTCAAGCAAGTAATCGAGTTTATTTTAGCGCCTCCACACCTTAGCTGATTAGCTGGTAATGATATCGAATTTAACTTTATTCACATAGAAGAACTTTTTTCTAAACAAAATTTTCCAGAACCATCAAATAGAGAAATTTGAGACACTTTCATTGGTTCTAAATAATATATCAAAACCAAAATATAGTTTTGACCGAGGGTCCTTACTCTTGATCGAGGCCTTGTTGGGGGTGCCCAGCTCATAACTCTAATGGTTTCACCACATAATCCTACAAGCAGCCTCTTTTGATGAGGTCTTCAGTGGTATCTCTAAGTGCCCAACATTTCGAGGTAGTGTGCTTAACCTTGTTGTGATAAGCATAGAAAGGTCCTTGGCTTCCCAAAATCTTCCCTATGCCTCTCTATGGCAAAAATCCTGTCTTAGGTGTCAAATAAGACACTGTAACTTTGGTGGCGACCTTGATGTCGAGGTCACTGGGGCTTTACCTTCTTCACGAGATAGGAACTAGGGTCAGCCTTTTGATTGTCCTCGCTGTCGTAATCATGGCTTCTCCTTTTAACATTGCTAGCCTAGTTAGGGTTTCTTAAGCCAAAAGTTTCTTTCCATCTAATTTGCTTAGTAGCTCGCTCGTAGAATTCAACGAGATCTTGTACTGGGGACTTGTATAGGCTTTTACATAGCTTTCCATCTTTGTAGAGCCCTACTAAGATCGCTATCAAGATATTCTCCTCTGAGGGATCTTCTACAAAATTAGCCTTTTGCTTGAATTTAGCTACATAATCCTTCAATGATTCATTTTTTCATTGAAAGATCATCGCGAAGTGGCAAGGTGAAGTGAGCTGCTTCTTCAATGCTTAATATTAATTAATGAATTTCCTCTGACATTCTTCCTAGCCATTGACACTATGAGCTAGGAGACTTCTAAACCATGCTCGGGAAGACATGGCATTTAATCAGAGGATCAGTTATGTAGAGATTCATCTAGACATTGAACACATCTAGATGGTCACATGGATTGCTGTTATATCATAGAAAGGAATCACGGGAACTTTAAGCTTGTGTGGGAGGGACTGCATCTTAATTTCTATAGAGAATGGTGATCTCTCCTTATTGTGAGCTTGCTCATTTTGAGCTTAGGGGCGCTCCTCTAGTTGCTTCAACCTTCAAAGCACTTCTTCCATCAATCAGTCATGTGGCTTGGATTGTTGACCCTTTTTTCCATCTTGGTCATGGAAGTGGTGATTCGAGGATGACTTTGGTTGGCCTTATTCGAGCTCTCAACTCATTGCGAGCCCTCAGATCACTGACTATCGTGATTCTCGTGAGCCTTTTTTTGGGCTTTTTTATGCAATCATTGGAGCTGTGTTATGATTTCTTCTTGCCTTTGTATACGTTGAGCCTATGCTTGTGCCAACACTTTGACAGCTTTAGCTAACTCTCTTACTGTGTTCTCAAGTGTTGGCTGGAGTTAGTGAGACATTTATACCTCCTCAGTCTTGGGGGTAGCAATAGGCTAACAGTGAGTTTCAATAGTAGGAGTGTCCATTGGCTAGACAACTGGAGTGTTTGAACTCCTAGTAACTCTTCCTCTCACCAATGTAACTAAATAGAAGAAAAATCAGAAAGTAAATGGGCCTTCCTTTTAGCACCAAAATGTTGACAGTGAAATTTGGTTTTGCCAAATTTCAGTCAACTAAACTCAGTTCTTGAACCCCAAGCTACTTTCTGGTTAGATAGAATAAGGAATGAAGAAGGTGTAAAGGAAGAATAGCAATGGTAAATGGTATTTTTAATGTGATTTGGCTAAAACTACGTAGTATTGGTTCCTACATCCATGATAACTTTTATTGATCTGAAAGAATTTTTACAGAGTTTCAGTAATGGCTCCTCCTTTTATAGAGAGCTCTTTCCTCTTCTTTATAGGGGAGAAAAGGTTATAAATGTAATTTTATAAGTTGTAAAAATATTACATCAAGCATTAAATGTATAAGATAATTTGATCTCTTGTAATTCGGCTCTTATAGATTGCTTTTTACTGGTAGGCCCTCTCTGTCTGTTGGGTTTGAGAACTGAAGTAAGCTTGTCTAGTGCTTCATCACGTTGAGCTTCTCAAATAGGCAATGTGCCTTATCTCGCGAGTCATTTTTGGCTTGGGGTCACTGCTGGCCTTCCACTAACAAGGACAAGCTCGCATATAACAAAGTGAGCTTGCACAAGATCAGTTGTTGAGTGTGCAAGTTGGGACTTAGCATCTTCAACTTCAGTGAGCTAGACTTCCTTTGCTCGAACTTACCTTCTACTAAGGTTCTACCAGCCCATTTCATGATATCAAATTTTACCTATAACAATACTCTGATAAATTTCTAAAGAAATTTTAAAATCTTCCATTTTAAACTAGAATCCAAATCTAAAGGTTAGTTACTTTTTGGGACCAACAACATCAACTTCAAAAAGATTGTGATGGTCAAGATACCACGAAGATGTCAATTAAGAAAGGGCCAAGAGGATCTAATCGAGTGTGGGAGCGGAGTAGCCAAGTATAGTGGATCGATCAAACCCAACACGAGTAGACTTGTGAGTAAGAAATAGAAGTTACAAATAAGCCATATTTTGTTTTCAAGGAATGGGACTTACGTAGAGTAAGGCATGAGACTTATGTCTCTCACATTGGTGGAATGGAATATTGGATATGGGGCTATTATTTGTAAAGGTTCAAAATAAGTGCACAAGCTACGGAGGTAGCACACACTTAAGCTATGGAGGTGGCAAATCAAGAGATATGTGGGATAGTGTGTTGTAAGCTACAAAGGTAGTGAGGCAAATACAAGTTACAGAGGCGACAACATAAATGTTGTAGGGGCAATAGGATAGTAAAAGTTACAGAGGTGATAAATCAAGGAATTGTTGAGACAATGGCACATGTTTATATGTCAAGACAATAAAGTAAAGTCTATAGAGGTCAATCACAAAGTCTACGGAGATAACAACACTTAAGACATCAAAGTTGTAGAGATAACTACCTAAAGATTGCTAGGGAAGCAAATGTTTGGTAGTACAAGTTCAAGGAGATATCGCCCAGAGGAAGTCAGTAGAAGAGTTGAGAAGTAATTGACTACTAACTATCTTGAAAGCTATGTTAGGTTGAGAGTGCCATTAATTAAAACGTTTCAGATGATGTTAGCTTAAATAAATAAGCAATGAGTAGCCAATAGTAGCATCAGTGGAGCAAGCTAAAGACCTACATGAAGATTCAAGAAGCCGACACTTAATAGGAGAAAACCTTTATGGAAGCTATGTCATTTTAAAGTATCAATAAGGGTATTAACATTGAAGTAAGGGAGAATTTCATAAGCTAGCTTTGAGAACTAGTTTAATAAGCAAATATGCTTGGTTTCAAATAAAATTTAATGTAAAAATCAAGCATGAATATGAGGTCATATGGTGCAAATTTGGGAGCAAAAGAACTTGTTCCATATTTTTCCTGTTTTAGGGGTATTCGTATCTTTTTAGCATATATTGTTTGTCTAGTGTGAGTAGAAAAGTACATGGTTACAATCCTTGTATTTTTATTTTCATGTCCATATAAGATGATACACTAGAATCTTTTCAAGCTAGGAGAGAAGTCAATGCCAGTTTAGATAAAATATGTTTACTTGTGCCATTACATAGAATGCTCTTTATGTTAGATTTGGTTCAGCCAACAAGGGAAAATTTCAAAAAAAATTCTCAGTGAAGAACACCAAGAGGCCAAACCAAAACCCCCAGATTCCATTCGATGAGGTTTCCATGTATCACATACATCAAATATAAAGAAAAGGAAGAAAGACTAACCTTTAATCCAGCTCCTTGCACAACAGAAACATCTGATTTCTCCGGTCACCTCAGGAGTCCAAGCGTCCTCCCTCTACCGGTATCCACGCTGGAGAAGACCCATGACCT
>JANHAO010000789.1:0-39023 GCA_026873985.1 Saraca asoca | reverse complement strand
TAATAGATGAAGTTGATAGAGAATTACATCAATCTTTGACACATGATGTGGATGACCATGTCATACAAAATCTAGACAAGGACTATAAGGCAGAAGCATTATTGAGAGACAACATAGTAGGCCATATGTGGGTTGATTATGAACACAACTGATAAGCACAAATATTGCATTGGTTGTAATCATATGCATTGCATGTGTTTGTATAACTTTTATGATATGACATATTTATTAATTGAATTTTTTTTAATGTGTTCTTCTTAGCCCACTGCTGATGTCACAAATTTTGTTTCTGTTGGTTACCTTAAATAATTAACCTTTGTTGCTATGTAGAAAACAAGATGCTGAGAACACAGAGGTCAACCCTTGAAGCTAGAACATCCACACCTGTAACTTTGTGATGGACTAAACAAATGGAGTCTTGCTTACTTGACTTGATGCTAGAGTAACATACAAAGGGAACTTCATTGATGGACAATTGTCTATAACTGGATACAACAAGGTGGTGAATACTCTAAAGGCCGCATTTGGCCCGAGCATAAAAAAAGACAACATCAAAAATCAATTGAAGACCTTGAAAGATCACTTCAGCAAGTGTTACGATCTTTTCAATTCTTAGAGTGGAATTGGTTGGGATCCAATGACCTAGCTATTTAAGGTAAAGCCACACGCATGGCATAAGATATGTGAGGTGATTTATGTTTATATACGTACATAGCATCTAGTACCCTTGTTAGAAAAATTTGAATTGTGCATAGTGCTAGTTGTGAGTATTCTAAGCAACTAATCCCAATCTAACTTACTGTGTAGGCCAAGCTTGAAGTGGCTAAGAGGATGTGAACAAAAGTCCACAATTACGATAAGTTATACGATCTATATGCTGCTGATAGAGCAACCGGTAAAAGCTCTCAAAGTGCAGCAGACATGGTGAATCGATGGGAAACAAAAGGAATTAACCTTAATGACTTTGCTAAAGGGATTGATCTGTATCAAACTAATATAAACATGGGTAAGGATCTCGCATCAACTGGCAACATGGGTAATGATATCCTATCAGTTGGCAACATGGATGATTTCAACCTAATCAGTGGTAACTCCAATCAGAGCCATGGAATTTCTTCATCCGGAGATTTCAAGCGCAAAGCGCACATGACTAACATCCTTGAAACTCACATTGAGAGAATAACAATGGGGATCAATGATCTCATTGGTGTGCTAAAACAGACAAGCGAATTGTATGATAGGTATGTTATTGTCCTTGAAAGACAAGCATTAGTTGCCGAAAGACAAGAATTAGTTGCAAAGAGACAGGTTAAAATAGCACAAAGAGGCCTTACCATTACAAAGCAAAGTATACCTCATTATTACAGTGAAAAATATATCTGGGCTAAATTGGATGTACTGAACATCATTTTGGATATTTGGATGAAATATTATCATTTTTTATATCGAAATTAGAGGGCGACGTGTGAATTATTTGAAGTTCTGCGCTTAATACAGGCAGAGACATTGTGTCAATTAATGTCTGAAACTGATTATCTCTGAGAATACTTCAATTCAAATCACAATCTTGAACAGGATGGTTGACTACTTTATTCAAGCTATTATGATTTTTGTATATAATTTTTACTCTATTTTAAAATGAAATTTAAATATAACCATAGATGCTATCAATTTCATTTTTACTTTTCTTCTCATTTTCTTTCCTTTCATTTTCTTTCCTCTCATTTTTCACTCAATCAATCAACAAAACACCATTTTCTTTTCCCCTCATTTTCCTTTCATCTCATTTTCTTTCCTCTCTTTTTTTCCACTCATTCAAGCAAAGCATAAAGGAAGAGATCATGCCTTGCCCATATTCATTTAGGACAAAAAGCTTAAAACAATATTTCAGTTAATAGTGAATTTTGAAAATTCTTAATGAGCTTCAGATAAAAGCGGCAATCTAAACTTATCTTGTTGATGCTTTAAGATCAAATGTTTTGAATTAGAAGTAAACATTTTTAACGCAAACTATAATAATTAAGAAAAGAATCAATTAGAAAGAATGAGGATAGGGAACAATATTTACACAAACAATCGCTATCATCCTCGACGAGGAGAATTAGGATTATAAACACACCACCCCAAGTGTCAAAACAGCAGTGATCTCCATCCTATTTTGAACAAGATTCATCACGCATCGTTTGAGGTGATTCCTGTAGATAGCTGCTTTCTACAACAGCCTGCAGAGGACTACGGCACTGCCTGATGTCCAGGGATCATTCGCAAGTAACCACGTACATCTTCTTCACCCTGGACACGCTCAAGTTGTTGTGACATTGACAATGCCGTTAGAACATCATCTTACAACAAGCTCAATGTTCAAGATAATCTGAACCATGTATCACAATCAGGTGTTCATCCTCAAGGCCCTTCATCGAATCCTCACCAACATACCATGTCAAGGTCCCTGTGACAATTGGTACCATATAGAGGTTACCATCACAAGAAAGGTTTAGTTTACTTTAGGTTGCATACAGATGTATTTATAAACGATTAGGTAATTGGTATTTATATTTTTGAAAGAATTAGACAATTTGTACCTTGCATATTGGCTTGTTCCTGTTCTCTTGTTCCATATAGAACAATTGTTCCTGAAAGAACAGTAATGAATCCACATATCTCAGAGGCTATGCTGCTGATATCTTGACCACACCAATCCTGTAAGCGAATTTGAAGAAAGCAAATTGGTTTATAATTGTCTTCTCTGAGCATTTATCTAGAGAAAAAAAAAACTTAGATTATATATATGCATGGGAATGTAAGACTATGAATCCATTGTCATTATACCTTGAACATTATTGCACTAGCAATAATAGTCAGAGTTGTGAACATGACATAATAAACGGGAGAAACAATTGCAGCGTTGAATGTATCCAGTGCCTGAAACATAAATTATGATGAAAGAGTTGGATACAGTGACGACCTAATTGAATCACAAGGATCTGCCCAACCATTAGTTAAGAGACTAGGGGAGTAAAAGATAGATGGTGGACAAGCGAAGTCAAATTAGTAAGAACCCAGATATTTAAATCATGTGAGAAAACATTTCTAGAATTATATTAATCAATACTCACAACAAATTACAGAACTCTGAATCTAAATGGAATGACAATCTTCAAAGACTAAAAAATAGTATAATGCATTACTTATAGGAAGCCAATTAGTAGATTTAAAATTACAGTTCTCTGCGTTAGTTTCAATGCTTGAATGTTTCAGAGCAAAGACAGGGAAATCAAGAAAGCTTGTGATGCCAACTATATTCATGCTTTTCCGTCCAGCAGAAGCACTTTAAACCAACATAACTTCAGACTCTGCAGTTACTAGGAGCATAAGGCTGATGCTGCACTCACCTTGTTCAGGTAATTCAACTGTGTTATGACACATATTGCTGCCACTGTAAGGAAAAACCAAGTCTGAGGATAAGCTATTTGGCTCATTCCATCAAGGGTAAGCTTTATTGCAATTCCAATGGCCTTTATACTCACAACCTGGAAGTTTTATACATAACAGAACAAACACACAAGTATACAATTAATTCATGCATCACAACATCACTATGAAACTTCCATCTATGTGGGTGGTACAAGCATTGTTACCGTAAGTGAGCCCATTAATGAACAAATTCCCAAGTAAATCAGCATATTAGTCTGTCCATAGCGAGGTTCAAAGTGCAGAATCAAAGCTAAAACCACCGAAATTATTGCAGCTACATATATTACAAATGCTGTTGAAAGAAAAAAGAAAGAGAACATCAATTCATAGACTAAAAGGTAAGATTCAAATAATAGAAGGGATGAAACTGAAAACCTGGTTGAGTGGCCAGATCCCATATTTCTTGTACAGAGTTTGGCGTCTGCTCTTGAGGTGCATGGATGACAATAACAACTGACCCCACAATGCAGGATACACATCCCAGAATCCCCAGCTTCTGAAGCTGCTCCTTTAGTAAAAAGTGAGCCAAAACAGCACTAGCAATATGTACAGAATATGTTAGTTCTAAGATAAAATCAAAACATCAGAATATTTACCAGAATTAGAACATATTAAGAGCATATTTACCTAACAATGATACTCAGTGCACCAAGGGGCGTAACCAAAATAGCTGGAGCATAAATATAAGCCACAGAGTTTGCAACCTCCCCAATGATCACTGTACAGCAATTAGTTTCAAGTTCTAACTGAATCTCACTTCAAGCAGACTAGCACGCTAACAGCCTAACATGCACACAACACAAAACAACAAAACTACCTTCAAAACTTACTTGTCACCATGCCAGCCCACCAAAGGGGCTCTAGTAAATAAGTATATCCACCTACTCCTGTACATTTCAGATACAAATGCTATGAAAATCCACAAGGTATAAGTAATGATGATCAAGCAAACAGCCAAGAGGCCCAATAAAGTTAAAGCTACATATCACCTGAAAAACTGAAACATGTTAATTAACATTGTAAATTGTTCAAGTTAATGCAATAGAATCTTTTATTAACTGGATCTGAGCTAAAACAGTAACACAATCAAAACAGAAAGGCAACATCATTGTATGGTAGAACGGATTCTAGATATTAATTTTGTGCCATACATCATAATTAAAATCTAGTGTCAGACAACAGTGAGTTAACTAAGGTTTAGCTTCAAAGCCAAAATGAGCCCCTGGCATATGATGATGACTAGCAATAAAATATAACCTTCAGCCAGGTTCAAAAAAACATGGATGGAAAAACATCATCAGTAGTTCATACAATTAGTATGACATCATCCATGGATATAGAGTTCACTCAAGCTTAAAGGCCGTAACAACTAAAGTCCTAGTCAAACAAGGGATACAATTTTATACTTTCTTCTCTTTCTCACATAATCAAAAAGATTCAAGTTAGATTGATCCGGAATTCAGGATATCTACCAGGTATATGTTCACATTTAATTATACTCAAGTTCATCTGGAAAAATATTCTTATGTGTTAAAATTTAAAGAGAACCACCCAACTATATTCATGATCAACAAAAGGCATTTTCTTCACATGAACATTATAACATCATTCATAAACAAGACATCGCCAAGCTGAATGGCCGAGAGGATCGCCAGCCAACCAATGGTTGCAATTCTTTATTTTCTTTTGTTATCCACTTTCTTCCATAAAAGATCAAAGTTAAATCGATCAGGATGCCTACCAAGACCAATTCTCACACCCAAGTATGCTATAATTTATCTAGAAATGCTTCCTAGATTCCGTTGCTTCGTTCCTATATGCAGGAAGAAGAAAAGTAGCTAATTGAACTCTAATAAATGAGTTCTCCATCAACATGACGCTGCGACGCAGTAATAGGAGATACTTTGACGGAAAGTTTCAATATTTAGTCATCCCTTGCCAAGAAGAATAAGAGAATTACAATGCACCTTAAGATTTCGATGAGTAAACAAAAATTCAATAAAAACAATGTATATCATTCCGGAAGCTGACCTGCACGAGTACCATTAGCACCAGCTCTCTTAAGACCCTTCTTCTTCAAGATGAAGCTTGCCCCAATGAATGCACTTGATGCCACCGCAAGTATCAACCCTTTCGAATTCTCCGAAACACCCATCTCCCTCGGTATATGTCTCTGAATCCGATTCCAATCCGTATCCTATCCAGTGATGGCAATGATGAAGAAAACAAAGTCGAAGTCTTGTTCCTGTTTCCTGCCAAAAAAATATGGAATTCCTCCAGAAAGAGTATAGAGGATCAAAAAGAAATTGCGCAGATGATCTCTCTGAAACACCACAAGTAACGAGCCACTGGAACACTAGAGAGAGAGATATGTAAAACCCTTTAGGCGTGGCTCTGTAGAGTCTTGGACAGTTGGACGTCGTCTTGTCGGAAGTTTCTCGTCAACCGTGGGGCTGATCCTCCACTTCGCGAGAAAGTCCACCTGAGATACACCTACGAGTTGGAGTTGATCTCTTCGTGTACGTCAGTCCATCCGACGTGGCTGATTGTCTTCGGTTCTGTCTGCCAGAATGCCACTCTGTCCTCTCTCTCTCTCTCTCAACCAATTTTGGAGAAGACTTCTACAACAAAAATAAGATTGAATGCTATCCAGGACGTTAACTCACTGTTTACTACAAAATAAAAATTTTTAAAAATGGCAAGTTATATACATCACAATTTAAATGTATATAAACATATCAATAATTTTCATTTTTACTCCTTTCATCTTTTTATTATGCTGATCCTCATAAAGGATAGTATTCCTTCACCTTAAAAACTATCATTTTTCAAAAATGAAAACAAACATAAAAATTTTCCGTTTTACTTTTATGCATAGTTAAAATAGCAATAATTTTTTTAAAATTTTTATTTTTATAAGAATTTCTATGTATGAATTGAAAAAAAAAAGATATCTTTCTTTTAACAGTAGTTGCATCACAATTTTTTTTAAAACATATAACTTTTAATAAAACTAAAAAAATTGAGTGCATATAAAAATTATTCAACAGATATGAAACAGAGAGTAGTAAATAACTAAATATTAATTCATGAGAATAATGTCATGTGGCAGAAGCAGTTAGAACTGACAGGACAAGCTGTAGCCAAGAGGAGTGGCCCCATATAAACCAGCCCCTATTTTATCGTGTGATTTCCATCTTGACATGAGTGCCCTGTTCTGAGGCTTTAGGTTTTCCTTGTCCTTTTAAAACCCTAAACAAAGCAACCAAAAATTGTAAAAGAAGGGATCTATTACGTTCTTTGTTCTTTTTCTCAAATAAATATTTCCTTGTGAGATTGAGATACGTATGAGTGAATAATTTAAGTTTCACAAAAAGAATTGATGCTGGATGTAAACTAATTAGCGTTCGTTAGTGTTTGTAATGATAAAAAAATAATGCAGTGAATTGTTTTGTGACTAAAGTTTGGGTATCTGATCAAGATGATCGCTAACTGGCAGTAGTACTAACTAAAGTATGCCATCTTTAATGTTTGTATGAAGCTTCCTTGCTTGCTTGCGTCCCCTTCTGTCTTGACTATCAACACCATCCCTTTAGGACTTAGCATGGAGCAGGGCGCTCACGATCACATAAGGAATTAATTTCTCACCAAATCATGCAACGCACTACTCGTAAGATAAATTATACCTCCACTACGGAGTTTCTTCAGCAGAAAAAAAAAAAGTAAAAAAGGAAAAAAACACAGAATGGCGGGAGGGATAGCCACAATTCTATATAACATAAAGACGGTCCGTAGCTACATAAAACTATCATTCTCATTAGCACAATGAAATTCTGTACAACTTACATCTTCTACAACCTAGCTTAAGACTTTCACTTTTTACCCACAACGATTATGTCTGTCACATGAAACCCTCTGCTTGCAGCAATCCAGGATAGAGAAACAATATTATCTGCTTTAGCGACTTTTTAGAAGCTTTCAGAAAGGCATGCCCCTCCAATGCTGCACAAAACATTGATAATTAATTAGCATCGTTTAACAAACAACACAAATAGTATTAGTAAAATAGGAAACAGAATGGAAGAATATAAACATTACCACCAAATAAAGCTTTTACTTCCTTTGAGAAGTCCTCTACACGTCCGGATACAGGTCTAATACCACAAATTTGTAGGACACAAAGTTCCAAGTGTAATGCCATTTCCATTATTTGCAACAATATGATACAAGCATTCTGAATTTCAGTAGAAACCCTCAGTTTGTTGGCCTCGCAGAGCTCTGTAACAATGGCAATTGCTTGATCCTGCACTCAAAAGAAGAAAACTTTAAGAGATCTTATCATTTGCCACTTGGTTTCTCATTCAACTAAATTAACTGCTAACTAAACTAAGGCAAAGTTTGAACACTTTCACAAAATTCAACTCCCGAGGAACTTCACTTTCTTTCACATTTGACATATGAGAAGACAAAAATATTATCCGCATGTAAACTTCACCCTACCTGCAATCCATGCAAGATTTCAGGCATTGGTAGCTCGGGAAAATGTGCAAGATCAACAAAGCCTACCTCCTCTGCCCTTTTAGCAGCACCCTCAGCTTGTAAACAGAGAAACTTCAAAAGAAAAAAGGCAATCCTATATATCTGCAGAGCAACATTGTCAGAGAAGCTTGTTTTTGAAACAGGATCCGAACTTTCTGTTGCTTGACCATAGATTGTAAAAGCAGATGAGACAGCAGTGATCTTTGATTTTGACACACATCCAAGCGGTGAAAGAGCAAACCATCCATTTCTGCTGTTGATATATGAGGGTTTTGAACAACTGTCAAAATCCTCTTTAAGAGTTGGTGGACACAAAAGTGGGGCATTCCTGCTTGATAATTCACCAAGGCGTTGAGTTCCCCTGCTAATAAAGGCTAAAAGATGGATACATTTCTCTCGAAGATGTCTATCCACTTCTTTGATTGCTTTAGTCCATGAATTCCAATGTTTCACAAGTTTGCACATTAGTATCAAAGTATGCTCTGTTTCCTTGATAGTAGCAAAAGAGATCCATGGCCTTGGAGCCCGTTGTCTTTTCTTGTCATGATCATCAGAAGGAAGGTCTGGGGCATTAAGAGAATTAAATATAAGATAAGCTTTCTCTGAAAAAAAGTAAGGTATCATACTGTCCACAATAGCAGTGCAAGAAGAACCATCTCCCAAGGATTGAATCATAGCTGTAACCACAGCTAATCCAAGTCCCCAAATGTCTTGAGGCATTTCAAACTTCTCATGGAAGCTGCCCATATTCTCACTATGAATTCTTGAGAAAAACTGACCAGTTTCAGCAAACAACACTTTCAGAGATGATAAGAAACCAGAACAGTAAAGCATCTCAGCACCTTCTTTCACCCGAGCAAGGGTCAGAAAGAACTTCATTATTACTGGTATGGAAGAAGTTGTTCTATCTTGAAGTTTCAGCATAACAAGCTGCAACTGGAGATGATTCTGTATGATAGGTAACCACGTGTTGGGTGTCAAGAAACTTCTCAATATCAAGTCCATAACAGAAAGGGACAGCATGCAATGCTCAGAAGCAGCAATGCAGTTGCAAAGAATGGGTAATAGGCCTAGAGTTGCATTTGAAACCTTAGAGAAGTCCTCACTAGACTTCTCATCTGCTCGGCCACCTAATTGTGAATTGAGGCAGTTGCATTCTAGTACCAAAAGCAGCAATGTGAGCAATAGCTTCATTATCACATTGGCCCTAGAAGGCAACAGCCTAAGTTCACTGAACAGTTTCAAACCTGAACCAGCACATTTCAAAACAAGTATGGAAACATCTAAAGAAAGATTTTTCCACACAGTCCTTGTCAACTGCAGAAGTAATTCTGCTTGGGATGCTAGAAAATCAAGTATATCTTCAGAGGCATCAAGAACAGGAGCCAAGGTTCCAACCATTGCAAGGAAAGACTGGCAAATATTATCTATGCATGGGAAAATGAGGGCATCTGGTAGCTTCTCTCCTCTAGTATTTCTTCCCAATGACTACAAAGGTCAGACACAAAAAAAAAAAGAGTTAGTATTGAAAAAAGAACACCCACCAACAAAGGGCAGGGAATTGAGAGTTTTTTAAAAATGTTTCTCATGGTCCACAGGATTCAGATTTTTTTCTCCCCTATCCACTTAACATTGAAATTTAATTTATCACAAACATAACCCTTTGTGGCACTTCCTGTCTCAAAGAAAAGAATGCAGGCACTGAATTCTAAGTGTCATAAAAAAAAAGGAAAAATGTTTAGAACCTTTAGACCCTATTGAGAAAATTCTGTTAAGCTTATATACATGGATCTCCCTATAAACTATGTATAATAAGCCAATTGTTGATGTCAAATTTTATGACCCTGAAATAGCAAACCTCTGGCCTGGGGCAGTTGAACTATAAGACAAGGACAGTTCAACATTTGTAACCTCACAATTTTCTAACCCTGTCAAACTGGAAAATCACTAGAAAGGCAATCAGGATTCTAATTTCTCACCACATCAGGGTAGATGGCTAAGACAGCTATTAATGCTTTTGATGCAGAAAGCTTTGATCTTGAAAGCAACATAACTGAGTTTGCATCCTGCAGACAACGTAGCATGGTTTCTGCAGTCTCCTTAGATGCTTTCCACTCAGAACAGTCCCACACATCAAATCCCAAATCTGCTTGCAAACGTATCAGGTCAAACAAGTATACATTCATGGCAGTTGGAGACAAGTCATCACTGAACTTATGTTGATAGGTTCCCAAAAAACTTGATTCAATCAGGGCTTGAGATAATTCTTTGAATGGTCCAATACCAATTTTCCTGCCTTCAAGCTCTCCTTGTAAATGATAATAGAGGTCACTGAGTATCAATTTTCTTAGCTCCTTCCCTTCACTGTGAAAATTAACAAAAGAAAATAGGACCAAAGAATGAGTAATACACATAATACATTTTGAAAAAAAAAATACATCTTAATTAAAAGGAGAAAGTACAGGATAATGACTTTTAACCTAAATAAAATGTATTGAGGATTTAGTTTAAAATGGTACTTCCTAGTTCTAAACCTTCTCAATTAATATTCAATCAACCTGCTCTTGAAATACAATATGATTTAATCATCCATGAGAAAGGCATGTATTATGAAAGAAAATAAACGAGTGGATGAGATTCCAGTTAACACTTAACACAGTCATTGACACCATGTAATCAATAAAGGAGGTCCTTTCAGATCCTTCTTCATAAAAAATAGCATGATTGTATTAATTTTCTAGTATGGATGCACTTGACCTGTAACCACGCTGTGAATACTGAGATAGCAATTCAGAGAAAGCAGGATGAGTGCTCAACTGCAAACAAGAGACATTACTGCATATTAGCCCAAAAATTCAGCTGAAAACAAATGGTTGAACATGTAAACCAGAAGTTCTGACATCAAACTTTTTTAGTTTTTTAAGCATTAAACACTTGCCTAAAGTAAACAGTGAAATAGCAATAATAAACTTTTGTTGTAGAAAAAGACTGGGTGCTGAACCTTTGCTAATATTGCATCAATCTTCTGAAGAAATGACACAGATAAACTACCAGAATCACCAGCCATTAATTTTTCCATCACATGGATGGTGAACAACCTGGTGGCAACCTGAAAAATAAACACCCACTTATATATAAAAATCCACAGTTCAAACTTGATATGAAGAAAAAAGGGGGAAGAAAACTATATAATGCACATGTATGACTGTCAAATTTAAACTGTCAGAGTTAATAACACTATTCATGGGCCTTATACTAGAAGCTTTAACTTTGGGAATCAATTGGAACTTGACATAGTATCATAGCCTCTTCGACAAAAAGGTCAAGGTTTCAAATCCTATTACTGCCCCCACCCTCTAATTAAAAGCTCCTTTTCAGCACCAAGTAAGGTGGACCTGTACTATATGTCCATGCTTCATTCCAAAGCTTTCATGTGGGAGGGTGTGTTAACAGATCTTCTCCTAAAAGCTTAAGCATTTGGGAACAATTAGCACTTAACACAAACTTATATAAATAAATTTTTTTTTATCGTTTGATCAGCACATTTCGAAGAAGCTACAAATTCTTCCTCACAGCATGGCCATTAAATGAAGAAAAGGTGAAATGAGTCAGATGTTGAAAGTAATTAATCATGATAGAGGAAATGCAAGGGATAGTAATAAGGATAGTAATAAGAACAGAAACATGATAAAATTACCCCACACACAATAGAAACTAATAAGCTAATACAAAGCAAAAAGTAAATTTAAATGAAGATCACCTTTGCCCGGTAATATGCCTCATTATTATGACCACAAGTAGTATACAACTTTATTAGTTTCTGCAAGACAGAGTCTTTGCACCAGGACGACAAAATCTCCTTAAGATCAACAAAATTTGTGGCTTTAGATTTTTGAGGTTTTACAGCATTTTGTTCCTTGTCCTTAGGTTCAGCTGCATCTTTCACAAGTGATTCTGCATGCAACAACTTCTTCTGCAAAAACAATTCATATGCCAAGATTCCCAGTATGGCAGATTGGCAATGGTGACTGCAAGCTAGACTTGTAGCATCCTTTTCCATCAGATTGTCAAACAGAGGAGATTCACTGTCAGCAATTTCTGAGATTGCATTCAACAAGTACTTCCAGAACTTTGCAGAGCTTCTCAGAGACTCCAAAAGATTTGCATACTGGGGAGCCCCTTGCCACAAGGCAACCATGAAGTCCAGTATACTCAGCAGTATTCGGGGATTGCTGGTGAGAAAGAGCAAACACAGTATAATAAACCATATAGAAATCTAATAGTGAGAATAGGAAACAAACCAACATAAAATATCAAAATAACGACGGAATGTAAAAGCAAAAGGTTGACAAACCAAATCCCTGTTTGGAAAATGTACCTCTTGATCAGATAATCTGCCCTTTCAAGATGTTGCATAATTGCATCTAACAAACATGATTTCTTTGAATCTAGTGGTTCAAAAGAAGTTTCATTCTTTTGCTGCTTCACATCACCAAGACTCAAGTGGTCATCTGTGTTCTCTGAAGCAAACACAGCAACAAGAAATGCAGGCTGCACAAAGAAACATCTAATAAGATGAAGAAATATACTATATCAGTTAAAAAGTCAATGACTTGCATGCCAAAGTAAAAACAGTCAAATTTAATCACTGAATCCCAGCCTATACAAGAACATGATACAGCCAAGCCCATAAACATTGAATCAAAACTTATTTCTTAGAGTGATTGCATTTCAAACAAATGGTATATCAACAGCCATTCGTGCCACATAGGTGAACCTGATGGATAAACAAAAGTTAGAAGCTGAAGGTAATTCTAACTAAATGATTTATGTTTGGTTAAATATCAGAAGGAAATTTTGAGCCATATATTTAGTTAAACACTAGAAGGAAACTCCACAATGTATTTAGTTGAATACTGGAAACATTGGACACATTTCCCCCATGATGATAGAGAAGTCAAGCATGGAGTGTTCACATTGAAATTTACCAAAAATTGCATACCGCTAGGCTGCTAGCACCCAACAAAACCAAAAAAGGTATTAGTGCATGTAAGTTTGTAACTTAAAAATGAAAACCTGGCATTTAACCATTTCAATTACTATATATCACCCAAACCTGATAACGTGCAGCAGAAATAAGCAAATTAACCGTTGCAACAAAGAGATCTTCATTTGATACCGACTGCTCCAGCACTATGTAGCTTAAGGAACACCTCACATCCATAATCTAAACCATGTAAGCAATCAAAACCACATAATCATTCATTCAATAGAAGCATAGTTTTATAAATTAAAAACCTTATAAGATGAAAAAGAAGCTCCAACTAAGAATGTAAACCTGCTTATCGTCAGGAACAAGGCATGTGTTTCCATATAAAAATGGATGATTACAATCTGCTATAGCAAATATTACTGACAGAACCCTGGCAGCACCAAATTGGATGGCCTATGTAGACAACAGAACAGTCTGTGGTTAAGCAACTGATAACAAAACAGGTATCATCATCCACACACTCATTGAAAGGGTTGTAAATCATGCTACAAATATTCAATCATTGAACTAATGGAAAATGAATAGAAATATGCAGGACTAACATCACTGTCGCACAAAATGGATGTTCCAGTATATGTTTTGATCAAGTGACTCCATAGCAAGCAAACCAAAAAAGAAAAGTAAAATGCGATAAAGAAAAAAGTGCTATGATAATCCATATGTAACTAGAAAAAATGGAGAAAATCTAGCAGAAGTAAGAGTATCATTTACTCAAGAAGCAAATGCCACACAACGTGGAACTGTGATGTAATCTACAGAAGCTCAAAATCTGTGATTGATGGAAGAAATGAGCTAAAAAACACATGTCCAATTTGAAAAGAAAATATCAACATATGCAGTGAAGAACTACAACTACAGCAAGCATTATTGAAGAGACAGCAGAAGACATATAGTAAGTCAGCAAAATGAACTCATATCCCAATTTGGGCAAGGATAGAGAGTTCATACAGGATCCCGGAAGTATGAAATCAAGGATATAACCGCAGTGACAATAGGGACAGATTTTGTTGTACATGAAAACACTGCTTGGTGAAAAACAGAAAAGCTGGATGATGTATCCTGCAAAACAGAAAGAATGACAGGGTGTTTCACATTGCATAATGATCAGGAAAAAATGGATCATTGATGAAAAGAAAATATACTATACAACTATGCATTACAGAAGATAAAAATCCTCAGATGCGTCCCTCATTTTAATAGAAAGAACTTTTGTTTGTGGTTGCAAAGGAATGCTGAAATTTTTAAACAGCTATATCAGCTGATGGAGTTGGTATGGGATAAAATTGTGTTATCTTGCTTTGGCTCAAAGCTCATGATTTCTTTCGAGGGTTAAGTTTCAAAGATTTGCAAACGAATTGGAAGTCTATCTTAAATCTCTAATAGGATGGTTTTCATGGTGTTTTCATTGTATTTTTAGCTTTCTTCCTTCTTTGAGGATTTCTTATTATCCTCTTTTTTTGTAATTTTCTCCTTCTTTTAATAATATTTCTTTCTATATTTTTTTATAGAAAACTAAACTTTCATAAATAAGGGAAAGAACACAAGAGGAGGATAAGAAATCCTCAAAAGTTAATACAAGATTGCTGCCCAATTTCTATGCAAACCAGACAAACTCAACCCTGTATGAAAACCATTAGCTTTCATCCAAAACAAAAGTGACAAACAAATTCCTGTCCCACAAAAGAACACTTGACTGGGTCTAATTTCTTTTTTTTATCAATATAGAATAAAATAAAAAGAACTTTTGAAGTTTTCAACCCGGCACATTTTATTCATTATCTGAAAACTCCTTACATTACTTGTATAAATGTTCAATGGGCAGATATAAGGCATAGTGCTATAAATGTAAATAGGTAATTAAGATAATACAAAATCATTTTTAATAACTATCTACTTCATCTATCCACTCCTTATTTTTCTCCCTCATTTTCTCTCCCTACCTTCCATAGTTTTTTCTCCAGCTTTCTTTGTTAGCTGCAGCCACATGGTTCACACTTAACAGTATCAAGAAAGATAATTCATCAAAGAAATTTCTATAATAGTATCCAACTTATGCATACCTTTGAAAGTTTGGTCAGCATGATGAAGAGAATGTCTAAAACAGAACCAATAGCGAGCTGTAACCCTTCAATCTCCATTGGATCAAAGAGACGGCTTACATGCAATTTCTATTTGAAGATAGTAGCTCTTGTCAAAAAGATGGAAGAATAAGAATTTCACGGTAATTTCACAGTAACTAACAGGTTATACATAAACCAGAAAAAAGCTTCAACAAGTGTCACCTCCAAGCCATGTGCAGTAGTGCAAGCAATTTGGAACAGTGTGCTGTGAATGGAAGAATCAAAGAACACCACATCTCGTATGATCTCACCCATTTTTCCATGGTAAGAGATTGATATAATGCATTTTTTCATCAATTCAAGCACCTGTGATAGTATACAAAAGTTTAGAGTTACACAAAATGGCAGTCTTAAGCATGAGACTGCACAGTGATAGTACAAACTTAGAAGCAACTCTGATACAGTAGAGCACAAAAAATGTAGCACATAATCCATGCCAATAATCAGACTTTCAGAATATACTGTCTCGCAATCGTCTTTCATGTGCAAACTGTGCAATGGAATGACCTTTATAAAAGGGGGGAAATAGTGGCAGAAAAGTTGCATCAAAATAAATCCACAAGGCATCTGCAATCAACCAAACTTCAATTGCCTTCAGCACAAGATAACAAGGGAAGATCCAAACTACAATGATAAAGAAATTTCGGACTAACATAAAAGGCAATAGAGAACCACTAGAAACATATACAGCAAAAGTTCAATCAGTAAATGTGATTCTAACTACCAAAGAATATCCACTGAAAAACATGAAGGGAAAATGAATCCGAACAATGCAAGCATTTAGCACCCAAAACAGGCAATTATTAAAAAGAGATTTTAGAATGGCACCACTAGCAATGCCAATAGGTAAATGAGACCAAACATTATTGGTGTAAAAAAGAATTAGAAAGCATGAAATATAATCAAAAATCCTCCAAAGGTAAAGGAAAAACTATTAATTGCCTAATCATTTTAAACAGTTCCCCATTTTTTGCCCAACCACACAAGTGCAAAACAGTTTGCATCCCAATTTTCAAATCCATCCATTCTCCATGACCCCACTTTCAGCTGTAGCATGCAGACTCTAGAGGTAGGACAATAAGCAGCAAAAATCTTCTTGAACAGGCATAAGCAATTACATGATTTTCAACTCTGCTATCAAACAAGGCTGTTAGCTGTGGATTCCACGTCTTTGCATCTTGAAATTAAGCTAGTGAGTAGCAGAGATTCTGATTGCTACAGATTATTTTTAGTTTTACAAGTGATTTGCTAAAGACTAATTGACAAAGAATTTATTAACGTGGCTTAAAAGAGAAGCAGGACATACCTTCAATGTGATTTTCCATCGAATATGCTTCATCTTGTATTTCCAGTACTCATGATTAACCAGAACATACTGCAAAGAAAAAATAATCAATGCCAGGAGAGCATCATTCTCCACTCCTGTTTCTACAAGCTGAATGGTAAAGTCCAACACTGCAAAATTTAGAAAACATGGAGAAGATACGAATCATGTATCAGGGAACTCAGCATAAAAGCATATTGAATCAATAATGATAGAATTAGTTCAGCAAGGTAAAAATTCAATGTCTGTAACAATAAAAAAGACAACATTAGAATTAAGTAAGAAAGTACAAGCAAATTGCATTTGTCCTTGAGGAGTAAATAAATTTCAATAGCTATGTTTCAGTGAAATTAACTAAATAAGTATAGAATCATTACAGAATTTGGAATTGTACACTATTTCACTATCATAAGTTAAATAGTATACTAAGTGAGTCAGGCTGCCCAGGAGGCTGCCATGTGCACAAGAACAAGAAAAAAAAAAAATCAAAATAGACAACAGTGCAATATCACCGCATAGTCAGTGGAAGAGTTGATACCTAATTAAGTCTAATTTTCAAAAGAAAATGCCAGAGAACATGGGAATATGCAGGATAATTAGACAATCAGAAGCTAGTTAAATATAAACATACAGATAAAATCCTTGAGAAGTCATAGTTGCTGCACCTGATATTGCCAAGGGGCAGTCATTACTGTTTTGCTCACAGTCAATTAAAAGCATCTTAGCCAGTTTTCCAGAAAGCAACCATGATCCACTGGAAAGGACAGAATGATTAAGAAATGTAACTTGAAATTACGTAAGATGAAATAATAATCAAGGTTGATTTCTTTGAGGGATAAGCTTAGCAGATTTGCAAATCTATTGGGAATCTGTTGTGGAACTATGATTGGATGTTTTATTGTCTGGCTTTTGTGGTTTATAGTCTTTTATTATCTTTTCTTTGAGGATTGCTTATCCTCTTGACTTGTACTCTTCTTCTCTCTTTCAATAGTATCTTTTTCCACAAAAAGAAATAACAATTGCAAGCCTTTATAAAGCTACATGCCCACCGGGGAGGAGGGAGAAGACAAAAATACAGAGTTATAAAACAGAGGACGGGGATAACATAACCCATTTCTTTCTATACAAATTTAATGTAAATACAGTAAGTCACCTATTAGCATATACATGCTGTTTTGAATATAGGTTTTTACCTTGACAAATCATTACTGGCTATATTGAACACAGTTGTCTGCACCGCAATATCAAATATATTTGCATTTAGAGCTACTTCTTTAATGGTAGATGGGGAACTGAAATAAAAAAAAAGGGAAAAGAAAGGTAAGTTCTTTTCAACAATGAATTGCTAACTTAAAAACCATTGACAGATAAAAACGAGAGTAAATCTAAAAGAAGATCCAGCAAAGCCAAGGAGAAAGCATCTACTATTCTATCACAAAATAATTCTTCTACCCTCTATAAAGACAATCAAGTCAATGATTCGCACCAAAATACCCAGACTAATTTAGGTACGAGAATTTAATAAATCATAGTTCAATCACCAAATCAATAGCTTCCCCAAAATCTTGACGCCCATTGACATGATTGCAGCACCACAGGAATTTGGCGAAAGATTTCTAACCAGATTGCAAATTATCTCAACCACCCTACAGTGAACACAAGTGAAATGGAAATTGTAGAAAGAAGTTAATAAAGAAAAATAAATATGCAAAAGAAAAATTGGTCAAGTAAAATATTTTACCAGAAGTTCTTTTCTATTTGTTTATTCATCATGCCAACAGAAAGAAAATGCACAGAGTTGCTAATATCCATCAAGGCAAAACAGAGAGCCTACACGTTGAAGAAAATTAGTGTGAGAAAGAGGATTTAGCTACCGCAACTCGGAAAAATGCCAGCAAAGCATTCACATTATATAAGCTCAAGACCGTTTCCCAGATAGGTAGCACAAGTACTGTGAAACCAAATTAAGAGAACTCATCATTGAAATTCAAATTCAACATAGAAGGAGAAAAAAAAGACCACACTTCATTTGAAATGATAAAACTAGAATAATCATTTAAGAAAATAAATTTAGGGAAAGATTGGTCTCTGAGATGAAACAAAATCAGAAACACAGAGGCATAAAGCAACAACTTGTCGTAGGCTGCAAATTGCCCCCAAGTGTCAAATAAGAACAGAAAGTGGTACATGAAAAACATCAGCTTGCTGTTTCAACTCAAGTAGGTAAATCAACATTCGTCAGATACACAGAAAAAAAAAATATGCAAGCATACTCTATCACAAATCTTGTTAACCTAAATTGAAGCCATGGATCCTATTATTATAATTACCACTTTAAACCTAAAAGTTTATCACATGACAATATCCATGAGAAATTTACTATCATACTGTTTATTAGGCATATATAAGACTACTGGCTGTAGTCTCCAAATAAGGTACTGTAGAGAGAGAGAGAAAGAGAGATAAGAGCATGGGGAAAAAATTTTCTGATTGATTAATTATGAATAGGAGTACATATATTTATATCTACTAGACGGGCCCTATCCTAACTAGGCCTTGAGCTAACTAGGCTAGACTCTTTACATAAGATAACCTAAGTATGATACAATACATATTTACATAATCTGACAGGTACCAGAGTGAAACAAATGCCAAGGTAAACTACAACCAACTTACAGTGTTAAATGACAGCAATCTACTGAGCAGGTCAAGAGTGAACACAACTTCCTCCTTGATATTTAAATACATCTGTTGTGCCAAACGTAGAAGTAACAAAAACACTCCAGATGATTCATACTGCCAATAAAAATAATTGTTCATCAGCTCAAAAGAAGAGAAGCTGGGGTTGCAAAGCTAAGATCAAACTGATGACATATAAAGCAAACTCTAAGTCAATAATATGTCTGTAGAGAAATAAAAGCATAGGAAAAAGTACTGATTAATTAAATCTGAGTAAGAATACATGTATGTATACTAGACAAACCCTGTTGACTAGATCCTGACTGGGCCTTGAGCTAACTAGGCTACTCTTTACATAAGATAACCTAAGTATGATACAATACATATTTACATAATCTAACACTCCCCCTCAAGCTGGAGCATATAGATTATATGCACCAAGCTTGTTACAAATAAATCCAATATGAGGACTTCTAAAAGATTTAGTAAGAATATCAGCTAGCTAGTCATTAGAGTTGCATGGCTAGTGACAATACAACCGGATAGCAGCTTTTCTCGAATAAAATGAGAGTTGATTTCTATGTGTTTGGTCCTCTCATGAAAAAGTGGGTTGGAGGCAATATGAAGAGCAGTTTGATTATCACACAACAACTTCATCTGAGAAATTTCTATAAACTTCAGCTCTTGAATCAGTTACTTAATCCACATAAGCTCACATGATACCAAAGCCATATTATTAAAGGAAGGAGAAAAATACCCAAAAAAAAAAAAAGAGGATAATAAATCCTCAAATGGAAGGAGGAAAACTAAAAATTACAACAAAACACCAAGAAAACCATCCTCGCAAAGATCTAAGATAAATCTCCAATTTCTTTGCAACTCTGTCAAACTTATCCCTCAAAGAAAACAATATTATGGTACACTAAACAGCAAGATTTAAAAAGTTTATTTCATATAAACAACATTTATAACTGCTAAGTTAACAACACAAGGAAAAAGAAAACTGGAAACACAAGCATTAAGTTCATCATAACTAAATGATTAATTTTTCAGTTACTAAGCCACATAACACACATTGGGAGAAAGAGCTTTGTGAGGCCTGCAAACCTGAATCATTTGTATTTACTCTTATTTAGCGGAGCAGTTAAACGAAGGAATTCACCTTGGGAAGGGCCTTTAATTTTCCAAGGGGAATAGCAAGAAGAAATTTGTCCCTATTGGAAAGGAATCTAAAGATCAAATCCTTCTATCATCCAGAGATGAATGGTCAATAGAATCAAGAAGAATAAGAAAGAATTTCACTACCCTGGTTTCTCTATCTTCAAAAATGCTAAAGAAAGGGAAATTCCATGAGATGATAGAATTCTGCAGAGATAAAACCTATAAAAGGGTAGTGATGTGGAGAGGGTAAGCCATAAAGGCAACAATAAGAACCAGAAGGGATTTCCCAATCAAACAACATTGTCAGCTTTGGGGAACAAGACATTAAGTTGAAACCAGGTGTAGATGAAACACATACTTATAGTCAACCATAAGGAACATTATTAAACTGATTCAATCCACCATAATCGCAATAAAAGTTTATTTCCTGCTATTAAGAACCTTCAGAACCAACCACGGGGATTTTAGTACACCATACTTGCAACAGGAATCACAGAGAAAATCAATATTATAGTTTGTCATACATGACAAATAAAGAAGAAACCATCAAAACATTTGGAACTCACCTCCCATCGCACGAGGGCAGTATTTTCTCCAAAAACTTTCACAACTTGTCCCCGAGTTCCAGCAGGAATAACTAAACCTTCGATTCCTGGAACTCGCACCGGCTGTTGTGCCTCAACTACACAAGAGACATTATCTACAACTGAACCACTACTAATCTCAACCAAGGATGACACTCCAACAGCCTTATCTAGAAAGTTATACCTGTTGAAAAGAGTGTCCATAAGAAAAACTACCAAGAATAGAACATGCAAGGTACACACTGTAGAGGGTGAGACAATAATAGTGAGAACTGGAAAAGTACATTAAACAGAGCTGCATCCATGCATTACTTGGGTAAATAACGAAAGAATGCTATTGCATCAGAATATAATATATTATATAGAGACACGAATTGCCAAAATAAATGTGTACTATTACTACACAACATTGTGAAGTGGGAAGATACAAACTAGTTTTTAACGCTTTAGCATATCTAAAAGAGAAAAACAAAGACAAGAAACTTCAAAAAAAAAAAAAATCCTTCAATTTATATAAGGTTGCTGCCTTATTTACATTACTAAACCATAATTTTTTTTATTCAAAAAAAAATTTATAGAAGAGAAACAGAGAACAAAAGTAGAGGACAAGAAATCCTCAAAAAGGAAAAAAGTCTATCAAGACAAAGCTGCTGCCCAATTCCTATGCAAATCAAACAAAGCCAACCCTCTGAAGTAACCATTAGCTTTTAACCAAAGAGATGCTACAAGCAAAATCCTATCCCACAAAAGAAATCTAGTCTGGGCTTGATTTATAAAAATTCTAGCATTTCTTTCTAACCAAATGCACCATATGACAGCAAAACAAGCACAATCCCAAGCAGCTTTCTTGGCAGTATTACTTCCAAAACTTCTGAAATTAGTGGACAAGAAGCTTCCTAAATTATCCAGACAACCCAATAGATATCAAACAATGAGAGTAACTTGTTCCACAACTAGAAATATGTATGCAGAGTTTGCTTGACAGGCTTAAATGAAAATTGGAATGGTCAACAAGATAGAAGATGCCACAGGATATGAAAACAGATCCATTCATGAGAATAGAAAAACAGTCTTAAGACAGAGATCAACCAGTACCCACTGCACCCAGAAATCAAAGAACTCATTTTACACAGAAACTGAACAGATTAACTAGACAGAAATCGATCACTGGGGGTAATTCCAAACTACAGCTTCCAATGTGGCAAATGTTTACATCGCAGATGCTTCAACACAGTTTAAAGAAAGGATTTAACTATAGAATTGGTTAATATCACTCAATATATAAGGCAATAAACAAAAAACCAAATTGTACTTACACACATTCTGCAGGCCAGGTTCCTTCACAAAGGGATGACAAGAGTCGTACAAATTCCGCTGCCCTATGAGGGAATTCGCTCTCTAGGTTGCAAAGAAGACTACGAATTGGACCATCAATAAAACTTTCCTTGTCCCAAAACTGAACACACAGTGATTCCTGCAAGTTCAGGAGCACAGTTTTCCAATCAATTTATGATTGCTAGTAAATATAATGATAATAATGCAATAAATGACCTGAAGGACTGATAATACATCCAAACCTCTCCTCGATAAATCTTGCAAAGTATATCCAGTATCAAAGCAGGGTTACTGTTCTCCGGCTGCAACTTTATTACAAAAGACCAAGTAAGGAAGACAGCAATAAACTCCTTTTAATTTATTACAGATTTTGTAGTCCGTACCTGAAGGTTAATTTCATAAGATGCAATAAATGCAGATATAAGAGTCCTCAAAACACTGCGATAACCAGTAACAGGGCCCTGGGTGCAAAAAAAAAAAATCATTTATTGTATAATATTCAAACAAGCAAACCTTAGCAAATATATAGGAATTGCAACAAAGAGAAAAATCCACTGTATGAACTATATTTATGAATATAGATCTTAAACAATATATAGCATGCTTTCTTTGATTATTTAAGACAATATTTAGTGTAATATAAAGCTTAATGCTTCATCATAGAAAAATAGGAATAAATCAAGGCCTAACATAAACACATCAACTATAATTAGTCATTGCTACCAAGTGAGAAAGGCATACATCATATTCCTTCAGTATGTCACACTGAAGAAACTCATGACAATAACTTAAGGATGCAACCTCAAAGGCCCGACGAACATAACCAATGTGATCAATCTCCTGTCAAAGCACAGTACAGTTAAAATGGGTCAACCGTATGATGTAGACACATCCAGAAGCAACTAAAAATATTAAATATCCCTTAACAACATACCGTTAGCTCATCATTTTCATCTTTTCCAGGAAGTGTCTGGAGTAAACAGAGAAATACAGCCCATGCCAGAATTAAAGGACCAGCTTCTTTCATTTCAAAAGCACTGAAAGAAGAAACTAATGCATCCATCTCTTGGACATCAGCCAAGGTAAAAGTAGACACACCTTTCCTGAGAAATAACAAATTCACAAACTTGACAGAGTTGAAACAATGGTAAAATATTTTTCATTGTAACTAAAAACATTGATTATGCAAACAATGAGTAAGTTATACCTGTACGGTATTTCATCATGAACCATTTGAAGAACATTTTCCAGGTCCAGGGTTTCTATCAGAATAAGCAGCAGCTGAACTTTGGCATGATAAGACAACTGTAGGGCCTCTGAAGTTATAGCCAGCTTTCCAAAGTTATACTGACCACATAAGATTTCCTGGAGGCATGATGTTTTTCAGCAAAGACTAGATTTATAAAAATCTATCACAAACCACATACTAGATAAGTATACAATATACCTTGTAGAGCAAACAATACTTCTTCCATTTTTCCGCACTACAGGTACAGAATGAGTCATAATATGCCAAGAAAAGGACGTCCAAAACCAAGTTTTCTTCAATCAGAATCTCCTCAGCCCACAAGGTAAAGTGATCAACATCCTTCAAGGTGTTCCACAACTCAGATAAGGCATTAAGCAACAAAATTTTTTAACATTCATATAATGCAGAAACCAATCGAAAGGACATTATAAAAACTGAAGCAAAATACCAGTCCAACATCTAGTTAATCATACGATAAATTAGTGTTACAACATCTTCTTTACTATAGGCCCTTAGCAGTTAGCACACAAATCAACATCAACACTATGAGCAACTATAAGTTACACATACAGGTTCAAAAGCATTACAACCAAATTTAGGTCAGAATCTCACATCTAACACAAGCAGTTTCATATCTTATAATGTTGTGTTGGATGAAATGAAACCAAAATTGAATGAAACATTAGCATACCATTTGCTCTGGGTAACTGGAAGACAAAAGATCTTGAAAGAAAGATATTAATTTGATTTCAAGTCCATCATGAAACAGCTTTCCTGCCTCCTCTTTAATAATATGATCTTTTGACCCAGGTCCAATATATACTACATGAAGAGTTAAATTAAATATCAGCAAGGAATCTAACTAGCAGAAAATGGATTTTTTAATAAATTACACAACTTGAATGTGTGCCTGACTGCCTGTGGATGCATATCTACCAAAGACAGAAAACTGAAAGAGAAGTAGCCGAAAAAACATGAAACACTTACTAGCATGCATGAGAATCCATCTGATACACTTCAGCAAGCACTGTCTCTCCATGTAATATTGAATTATTATCTTCACAGCAAGAAAGAAAAGAAATGCGTAACATGAAAAAGAAACAAGCAGCAGATTAACCAACAATTATGTCCCACTTTTAGGCAAAATCCATTTTCCACATGTACAATCAATCTGAGCCAGACCTCACAGAACTTGGAAACAGCTAAGGTAAAAAATTTTTGGACTCTTAGCATGCAGCAGAAATAACATAAAAGCATAAACGACATAAGATACAGGAAAAGTCAAAAAGGATTTTAGTTAAGAAAACATAGAGACAGGGGAAGTGGATCATCTAGTATATTTAAAGGCAGAATTTGCACAAACCAAAAAAGGAACAGGGAATTAGTATTTCTTCAAATACATCGATCCAGCTCATCATGTTAACCAATGCCCAAAGAAGTTGACAAGATGAATCAAACGCTCAACCGCAAGTATAACTAGACATGCCTATAAACCATCCAAACAACTATGCTAAATCTCTCAATCTCTACCACTACTCTTAAATAATAAGTATCACATGATGATTTACTGACAATTTTCTTCACCAGAGTATGAAACTAGCCAACTAGTGCTGCTCTATGGTAAGAAGTTTTGGATGGTGAAGTGCCAACATGAGCAAAATGCAAGAATAACAGAGATGGGAATGCTGAACTGGATGAGTGGGCATTCAGGAAAAGAAAATATTAAGAAAGTTGGAGTAGCACCAACTGAGGAGAAGATGGTGAAAACACGCTCAAGGTGCTTTTGGACTCAAAAGAAGAAAATGGCTGCTCTAGTTAAAAAGTTGATTAATCAGAGGATAGTCCAATTAAAAGAGGTAGGGCAAGACCAAAGAAAAGATTGGGAGAAACCACTAGAACGGTCTTATATCAAATGGTTTTACAGTAGACTTTAATAGAGGACAATGGAGTCGATTAATCTATCTAGTTGACCTCATCTATCAGGATATAGCTTCATCATTGTTGTTGTAGAGTATGACTCCACAGTCCAATAATCCATTTTTTTCATTTCACTAAAAAATTGTCAATAACACATGATGGTCTTTTCAAATTCTTCAAAGAGGAATTATGCACCATTCAACCAATAGAGAAATGAAGACGGCTGCAGGGGGATTGAACTACTAACCGTGGGTACACATTCTTCAACCAAGGAATCAACAGCTACATTGTATTGTTTGACGGACCTCTCAACAAGAATGTATGATTGAACCTCATCTAATTGCTGAAATAAACAACAAAATTAAAAATAAATAAATATGTCAATGAGAATATCAGCAAAATTTCCTTAATCACAAACATTAGATGATGATGAGAAGTGATAAATAAACTCTAGGATTTCACTGCCATTGCTTCCTAGAAAAATGATGCATTTTCATTTTTCAATGTAAAAAGATATCGTGTTTTTCTTATGTAGGCAACCAACTGACCAAATAGGAGCTAATTTGCAGAGCCTTATCTTTGAGTTGAGATTGTATAGTGAGCTGGTGAATGCCAATTTGAAGTTTCTGCGAATTCAAAGCTTCCTTTGATTTCCCATTTGGTGGCTTGAAACGTGAAACGGAATCCACGAACCAGGAATGGTTGAGCTTCAACTTGTTCACCTAAAAAAGCACCAAACTGATTCAATGCGAACTCAAAAACACAGTAGCAGCCCGCGAGAGACGGATAAATTGAAATTATACCAAATTTTGAGGGAGGTCTTCGGAGACAGAGGAATTCTCGAGTTCAGTGAGAAGGAGAGTGAAGGAATCCCACCAGAGAGAAGTATCAGCGGTCTTGCTTTCCGCCATTGGATTTGGAAGAGGACAAGGTAGGATGAATACCGTGAATTAAAACCCTAATGCAAGCGGAAGGGTTTAATGTATTTGATTTTTCTGTTTTTCGCGCTTTCTATCAGTCATGGGCATGGCATGGACAAGTCGGATCGGTGTAGGCACCGGAAATATATGGCTTTGCAACTATCATATGCGTCGTCAAAACGCATTCTAGTTTCACCGGCTGCTTCAAAACGCTCCGTATTATTCGCCCGACACTGCTTTGTAAATATTAACATTTTAGTTTCACTTATCCTAGTAGCTGTTATTGTAATTTACAAAAAAAAAAGTTGTATTTACACCTAAAATATTTGCTTAGGCTGGCAGGTAAAATAACCAAATAAAATATGCTCATACACAGATAATTACAACTTATGCATGCAGTAAAATTTGTAACATGAAATCAAAATTGCAAGTTGCAAAAGCTACTTTTGTCCATAGCAATGTGTCACGAGCCGATAGTTCTTTGGTTGAAACTATGCGGCGCATGATGCCAACTTTTAGCTAACATGTCAATCTTCCAATAAATTCAAACTACACTTACATAGATAATCGGGGCATTAAGGATTTTGTGACTTATAACCAAAATCTCATGTGCAACATGTTTACAAGCCAACATGAGCGTGTAGTTAAAGCATTAGTGCATATCGAGTCTTAAAGAACATGCTATACAAGAAGCCTTTAGTGCATATCGAGAAGGAGCTTTTTAAAAATAAGGAGAGAGATAACTTTATTTTGTTAATATATGCCTTATTATATAATTTTGAGTGTGTAAATGGAGTATTTCTAAACTCCACACTTTGATCCCTAGCCCAAGTCATAATGCCCACCTGGTCGCTAAACACGCCCTCTTAAAGAACATTCTAAGTAAAAGTCATATCAACAAAAGTAGACATACTTTTTCCTAATTGACATAAGGACTTTTCTCCTAACTCCTAAGGGTTTTAATGCACCATCTCATATAGAAATGAAGATAAAAATGCAAATATTGCAACTATGTACTTTTCTACTCGTATTTGACAAATGTTTGATGCTAAAAAGACATAAATACCCCAAAAACAGGAAAAATTCAAAAAATAATTTACAAGTGCATTTAAACCCAATTTGCTCCATAAGGCCTCCTCTTTATGTTTAATTTTTACGCTAAATTTCGTTCAAAATCGAGTATGTTTGCCTATCAAATTGGTTCACAGGGCCTACTTCTGACATTTTCCCTTACTTCAAATGTTAATGGCCTCATTGACACCTCAATCTGACACAACTTCTATGAAGGTTTCTCCTTTCAAGCGTTAGCTTCTTGGATCTTCATTTAGGTCTTTAGTCTGCTCCACTCGAACTACTTCATTGATCGCTCTGCTTGTCTCTTTGAGCCGACATAATTCGAGAGACTTTGATGAATGGTACCCTCAACTTAACATAGCTTTTGGAATCATCATCAGTTTGTTGCTCCTTAGCTCCTCCCTAGACTTCCTTTTAGCTTTGTCTCATTAAACTTATACCATTGCACATTTGCTTTCCCTCTATAACTTTTGGGTAGTTCATTCCGCAACTTCAGTGTCTTCCATGATACTACCTCCATAGACTTTATATTCTACCTCTATAGACTCAACTTTGTTGTCCTGACACAAATTCATGGGTCACTGTCTCTATAGCTCTCCCAGTTCTATCACCTCTACATCTTCACCTATCTCACTACCTTTGCAATATTCATGTTAATATCTCTGTAACTTGTGCTTGCCTCACTACCTCTATAGCTTACAACATACTGTCCCTGCACAACTTTTGATTCAATTCACTACCTTTGTAGTTCTTGACCCGATTCGCTACTTCTGTCATACTTAATTTGACTTGCTACCTTTATAGCTTAAGTGTGTGCTAGCTCTATAGCTTGCATGCTTGCTTGGTATTTTGGACATCTACAGACAGATATCCCTACATCTAATGTCCCATACCACTGATATGAATCACAAGTCTCATATCTTGTTCACGCATAAGTCTTATACCTTGCTCACAAAACATGGCCTGCTTACAAGTCTGGTTTGATTAATCCACTATACTTCTACTATATAACTTTCACACTCGATTGGATCCTCTTGACCCTTTTTGAATTGACACCCTTATGGTATCTCTCGACCAGCATAGTCTTATCAGAATTGATGCAACCTAGCACTATGGTCCTCATAACCCTTCCTAGGTTTGTATGCTCAAGTGTTATCTCCTCGAAAATGATAATGGCCATCTTCTGCGACCCTTATAGCCACTCATTAGTATGATTGCTCTCCTAGCAACTTCTTCAATGATCAATGCCCTATCTTAACATTTCTTAAGCTATTTCCCTCTGAAAACTCCTTTTTTGATGGCTTTCCTTCATCAACGGCTTTGATGAAGGTTAAGCATCAAGCATTATCCACTCTAGATCGAGTTTCACTTTGCTTGTGCATGAGTAAATATAAATCTCATGGTCATTATCGTAAAGTCTATCTTGTGACTATATAGTGCTAGTCTACTACACCTCGAGGTATTACTACAATTTTGTTATGTGACTATGTAGTTATCATTGCCACTTGTTATATGACTATGATGTAGCTCCCTAGCATCTTATCTCGAATTTTATGGATTAGAGCTCCAAATCGCTCCTTGCATCCATAGATTGTGCACAATGGATCCCTTTTGGATCATCTCATTCCCCTTTCGATTTATTCCTTTGAGAAAAATTCATGCCCTCTGACATATTTTTGGACTCCTCAAATAAGATTTGTCCGCTTAACATATCACAAGAGATAGGTCATCCTACAGGATATGTCAACTATTTGTTGTGGCCATACTTTCTTAAGAATGATTATGGCTTTGCCCTCTAGGCTTGCCTGACAGCTAATATGTCCCTCATGGACATGGTCAAGCTTTCTCTACAAGATCAAGGCTTCTCTCAGGGCTTCCACCCGCTAAATAGACTATCAAATCATTCTTTCTCTCAAGTGGTTTGCATTCCCTCGAATGCCTACTATGAAAAAATGCATAATTAATGTCTTGTGTTGTATAGCAAGTCTACGAACTTTTGCACACGCTTGCAGTTGATGCACCATTAACATTCCCTTGAATGTAATATCTCACATACTAGCCCTCAAATTGCTCTAACCTCTTGCACCTTCTTAGTCAAGTCTTTAATAGCATCTCTCCACTATTTCTCGCGAGTGTTTGCTTGACTCATAAACTCCATATGCTTTTGATAAGCCAATTCTACCCCAATGATGGCCCACCCGATCAGTTCTCTCTAGTACAACCGAACTATGATACTAAAATGTCACTGATTGGTAGCTTTCTAGCTGAAATTTACGATGCATGATGCTAACTCTTGGCCAACATGCCAACTTTCGAATAAATTCAAGCCACACTTGAATAGATAATAAGGGCATTATGGATTTTGTTACCCTACAATCAAAATTCTATACGCAACATGTCTGCAAGCCAACATAAGCATGTAGTCGAAGTATCAGTGCATATCAAGTCTCAAAGAACATGTCATACAAGAAGCCTTTAGTGCATATCGGGAAAGGACTTTTTAAAAATAAGGGGACAACTCCATTTTATTAATATATACCTCATTACATAGTTTTGAATGAATAGAAGGAGTATCTCTCAACTCTACACTTTGATCCCTAACTTGAGTTAGTGCTAACCTGATCATCGAGCGCTCCCCCTTAAAGAGCATTATAAATAAATGCCTTATCGACAAGAGTAGACATACTTTTTCCTAGTTGACATAAGGACTTTTCTCCTAACTCCTAAGGGTTCTAATGCACCATCTCATATGGACGTGAAGATAAAAAAGCAAATATCATAACCATGTACTTTTCTACTCATACTAGATAAATTATCGATGTCAAAAAGATACACATAACCCCCCAAATGGAAAAATTTAGAAAAATAATCTACAAGTGCATTTGCTCCCAGATTAGGTACACAAGGCCTTTTCTTTATGCTTGATTTTTAAGCCAAATTTTATCTAAAATCGAGCACATTTACTTGTCAAATTGTTTCATAATTAGTTACACAATGGCAAGTTTATCATGGGACCTTAACTCGACATTGTCCAAAATGAATGATCATTGAACTGTGGTTGGCCAACAGGGTTAAGCGTAACAGATCATTGAAAAATACCAATTCATATAACCATAGTCGAACAACTGGGCTAGGACGTAAATGGTAAACTAACTTAACAAACAGGTCAATCGACCTTGGTTCATAACTAGCATACCACATTAAGAACTCGGTTAAACAACCAATCTATATCACTGCCAGCAAACACACACTTTACAATAGATCAAGCCATTAAGAAAGAAATACCCTAAGATCAAGGTTGACCAACCAATCTATAACACTGCAAGTGAGATTGAATCCTCGTAATAAAGTGAATTTTCTAGGCATAATGACTGTAGGTTACCTAAGGCCATGGTCAACTGGTAAGGCCCCAAGTCAATTACAACTCAATCGATCTAGCCTAGTGTTACTAACCAGTAGCTCTTTAGCATAAACTTACGGCACATACTTGCCACTCTTAACCAACATGCCAACTTTCCAACAAACTTAAGTCACACTTGCATAGATACATTAGACATTATAAAATATGCATAACATGTCTAAAGGCAACATATGCCTATAAATTGAAGTGACTGAACAACTGAGCTGTTGATGGTGGATTTTGGTTTTGCCAGAATCTAGCCAACTAAAGAGATTCTTTTGGGACTCAAACTGCAATCTAGTTACGATCACAATAAATGGATGTAGAAAGACAAGAAGAAGAAGAAGAAGAGTAGTAGTAAGAAATATAGAGCTTTTAACGTGGTTCAGCCAAATCCAGACAATACTAGACCCTACGTCCACGATAACGTTTATTGCTTTAGAGTAAATTTCTATAGAGCTTCAGTATAGCAAATTGTGCTTGTCTTACAATAATCTCCTGCTCCCTATTTATAGAGGAGAGGAGGCTACAATAGTAATTTTACAAGTTATAAATATGTTACATCATGCAGTGTACATATAAGATAAAACATATCCTTCAATAAAACTCCTACAGATTATTTTCTACGGGTGGGACCCTTGTCTACTGGGTGTGACGTAAACTTGTCTCTCGCTCAGCAAGTTTCTAGCTGGAGGTCGAGCTTCGCGAACTAGGTCCTAGGGTCGCTGCCTGCCTTAGTAAGGTTGAGCTCAGTTGTAGCATGGCGAGCTTGTGCAAAGTTAGCCGTTGTACTCGCACACTGTGGCCTAGCGTCCTTGAGCTAGTCCTTTTGGACTTATCTTCTGTTTTGCTCTGTGAGATCGAAAATCATCTATAACATAGCGTTAAAAATGTCTCACATAAATAGTCTCTAATGCATAATGGGTAAAGGGACAATCAAATAGGTAGAGGGAAATATATGCCTCATTACATATATTAGAGTGTGTAAGAGAGGCTTTAAACTAACACACTCCTTTAGACCCCTAAACTAAGTGTCAACTAGCCTTGAACGAGCATTCGACAAGGCCCCAATATACCCCTAACAAGCTACCAATGCTTTCCCTCTAAAGAGCATTTTGAGCCAAAAGGCTACCATGACCCAATGTTCTAGCTATGACTAGCATGAATATTAACCCTTTTATTGATAATCTGTCACGCCCCGATCCACAAAATGTGACCAGCGTAGAAGGTCATCATCAGGAAATCCCTTACAAGCCTTATAATGCAAGTACATTCCACAATGAAATATTTATATATTAAAATTCTAATGAAAATCCGGCAGAGTTTCTTCTATTTTCTGGATACTTGGCCTCAAAACCTATACAACATCAGAGGTCTACACGCCCATCACACCCTATGTAACAACATAATAATATGTAGTGGCCCAGACTATATAAGTTACATCCTACTGGGCATCCAGCAATCATACACATGCATATACAATCCTACCAACTGCCATTGTTTCACTATTCATATACCTTTATTCTCTGCAAGAACGACCCATTCGATCCAAGAGCAGATCCCTTCTCAATGTAAGGTGAAGGTGCTATAGGAGAGTCCTAGGGCTCTGAAAAACATGGAAGAGAAAGTGATGAGTTTCGTAGAAACTCAGTGAGTAGATAATCTCATAAAAACAACATATATGTATATATATATAAACAAAAGAAAATTTGATATGCAGTTAACCATACACTCAACTAGAATCCAAGGAAAATTCCTAATGATATATCACAACAGCATAATTATCCCAGACAAATCCGCATGCCAAAATTTATATATTTGATAGCCCACCCTTATCCCTCCCCCAGACTAAGCCGCATGCCTAATATTTACATATCCGACGGCCTACCCTTATCCTTCCCCTAGACCAAGCCTATGCTGAATATTTACATATTTGACAGCCTACCTTTATTTGTCCACACAATCACCATTGGATTACCAAAGGATTTTCAATGGATCCAGGACCTCAATTTATTTACCATTTGAAATAATAATATGCTGAAAACAAATAGAGTATAATTTCATCATATCAAATAAATATCTATGTATGTATATATATACAACATACCTTAGAGTTTTCAAGAAAGTTAGCATCCAAATCAAATTATTTAGCAAATCAAAATCATTCAGCAAAACCAGAATATTCCACACAACAAAATTATTTTGAAAATGGGATTTATTAAGCAGGGAGATTATCCACTCACCTTAGAAAATCCTTAAAAAACTAGGTCAGTTAAAGCTCCAAAATCTGATGTTGGTGAGCTTGTTTTGTCTAAAGGAATATATCTAGATCAAATCCACAATAAAATTTTTAACTTTCATCAACTTTGCATAGTAAGGGTTTCAACTACCCATCTTGAAAACTTGCTATAAAGCTACTATAAAATAAATCTTTTATTCTAGGGTTACTCACTATCTTCCAAAGTGTAGGTAGCGAGCTTGTCGGAGCTGGATCGCCACTGGTGAGCCTATGGGAGCTAACGATCGAATTGTACTATTGAGAATTTCAACATAAATATCTTGAAAAATTAGTTGTAGGGTTACTATAAAATAAATTCGATGATTTAGGAATACTCACCGAAGTCTGAAGTATTGGTGGCCAACTCGCTGTAAGTTTGGACGTTGCTAGTGTGTCGATGTGAGTGCTGGCCAAACAACATCGCTACAGGGGAGGGAGAGCTCACTAGCTAAGTAGCACGATGGAAGATGTTGAAAAAGTAGCTCACCAGCCAAATGCGTCACACAGCGAGAATGGGAAGAAGACGTGATCAGAGCAGCAAAGAGAGGACGTCGGTGCAAAGAGAATTCTAAGAAGAAGGGAGGGCCGACCGAGAAGGAGGAAACTTCACTGAAGAAGAAGCGGCTTGCCGGTTGGAGCCCATCATATGGTAATGGCGACGGGAGACAGAGAAGATCGCCGATAACTGCAACAGAGAATGGCATTGACAGAAGGTTCAGGAGAGAGAGAGAGAGAGGACGTGCGCATAGAAAGCTTCGGGAAGCAAGAAAGCTAATTGAAGGAATTTTTATATCATAAAAAATAGGGTAAATTGCATTTTGACCCCGAGGACTTCTCATCGACTTCAAATAGGTCCTTCTGAGAGAAAGGAAATAACAATCTGACCCCAACGAATTTTTGAAAGTTTTCACTTTCGTCCCTCTAAAATTTCTTTTCTTTCTTTCTTTTTTAAGGTATTACATAATCATTAGCTTTTTAGCATATATTTCTATTTATACTTATCCCAATATTCCTAATCACATTCACTTTAATTCCATTGTTTAATTTAGAAGTTATAAACTTTAGAAAGAAAGGGAAGACACATGAAATATATAGATTTTATAATTTATAGAAGCATGTAATGCCAATTTAATACATTATTCCACAAGTTCACTAGCAATTTCTAGAATGACTATCCAATATCTACCTAACCCATGAGTCACTTTTATGATGCCCTATGTTCTTTCCAATGCAAGGCAATCAAAAAATTAGATTAATCTATACTTTATCATAAATGCAAAGACATAGGTTAATATAACTAAGCCTTGTGGCCTTTCTATTTACCAGGTTTAAAAAAAAAATGTTAGCAAAATACATAGTTTGATGGTAGATCTTTAGAGGTCAAACCATACTAAGGCCATCATAAGAAGGATATTTGGTGGTTCCACGGGTATGATCTCCACCTAATGTAGTGCTTGTTAAGATTTTTTTTTTATTTTTTATTAAAAATAAATAAAAAGGATTTATAGAGATTCATGACCTCACCTATTTTACCCAATAAGGTGAGTTACAACACATGGAAGACCTTTAATCCTAATGATATTGTAGAATAGCCCTACAGTGATAAAAATAGCCCCAAAAAACATGTCCAAGATTAGTAACCAAGTTAACACTATAAAGAATAAAATGGAAGACTTATTTACTCCCTTTCTTACACAATAAAGATCCAAGTATAATCTTTAAAGCAAGAGCTAATAAAATAACTAAATATGTGTATTTTTTTCAAATTATGATTCACCTTACTTATATTGTAACATCAGTTATATTACTCAAAAAATATGTCTTGGTTGCCCGAGGGTTACATACTTAAAAGTCATAATCATAACACTTAATTCCATCATTATCCCATAATGGTGAAGTATAATTAAGCTTAAAAACCATACATGAGGAATCAAGAGTTTTTTTTTCTTACTCTCATTCTCATTCTCAATGTTTATAAGAGACAAACACATGTTTAATTTCTAATAATAAGTCTCATAAATTTCCCACTTTTGGTGTGGTTAATTTCCATTTTATTAGTAAATTAAACATAGTCACACTTTTTCTTTCCCATATATTCAATCCACCTAGATGGAAAATAAGCTTGAATTATCTTGAGAAATGAACCAAAAGGCACATCTTTATCTTTCCTTAATAATTTTGCCATAAATGAGAAACAACACATATTGGAATTTAGAAATCATTTTCTTTCTTATTATATGTAATAGTCATGTGCATTAAAATTGTATCATAAGATTTGTTAATCATTAATTAGAGTGAACCAATAGTGATGACAAGGTTCACAAAGAACATACCACTTAGGTGCCAATATCTAGTAGCTTCACCACTAACTAAATCCATTAAGTACAATCTTGTGCATACATTTGGATGTTTATGCTCACTAGCTCGAGTATTCTAATAACTCTTACTTGCACTAGATGAAACTTGTGACCACTTCAATCAAATGAAATAACCTAAATAAAAAAATAACAAGACTAAACTCATACATTCTATACATATTTGCTATAAAGGTGTGTGACCCTAGGCACAAAAATGAAACCATCCCACCTTGCAACTGTTAACTATATATGGAAGACTTTTCCTTAACCCAGATCTGACTACATATTACAAGTAGACAAAATCATAAGATAACCCATGAGTTATCATGATAACCCTCAAGTTATCAAGCTAATGATCTTATGAATATTAATCATGCCTACAAGACCCTAAAATCTAGCTTATATATATTAGTTTGGCTATCTCCAATCCCTTCATTGAGTAGGAATACATCCTTTACTCATAAAACATATCAAACAGTGAGTTAACTTTTCCATCAAAATCATATAGCACTTGATCTTATTACACAAAGTAATATAACGCCTTATTAAGTACAAATGACAACATCTTTGTATCCATGTATCACTAGATTTTTCCTTCTATACCATTATTTAATAACTCGAAACCATGCATCTACCTAATCAAGTTCCCTCAAGCTGAATTGTCAAAGCCATCTTAGTCCTCTACCAAAGTAAATACTCTAATTTCAAGCCATCAAATAATAGATAATAGTCACTAAGAGTATTAAGGTAACTAAAAAACATCTAATCACAGAGAAAACTCACACACTTGAAGACAAGGATCACTTCAACATATTCTTTATCTAGTCATTTATACACATATGATATGCACACATATTATGGTATAGCTTCCCACATAAATAATTTACCTACAAAGAGAGTTGTCATCTCCCACTTAAATAATTTAACGTGAGATGCACCTAAAACTTCCATTTAAACAAATCAAGAGAAAAACACAATCTCCCACTGGAGAAAAAAACAAGTTTTAAGAGCCTATGTCAACAATTACTATAAGAGATAAGTTAATTAGCCTTATGACTAACCCAAATTCATCACATAGAAGAATTCACACCCGGTCACATAAGTTAACATGTATTTAGGCTTATACATGCTTGGTATATCTAATATTACCTAATTATGAATGAAGCAATAATAATGCTAATTTAAAATGACTATTAGAAACTTAAGTTGTTACAAGCTAAAAATTGTAACACCTACAGAAATAAGGCATATTACTTACTAGATAACATGTTATCATGACAATTATACTATGCTTATTTACTTAAGTAGTCTAATATCTATTCTTACACAAAAAATAGAGTCAGGTTGTTCGTGTGAAAGAATCTATCCACAACCTATGTTTGACATACCATAATTGTTCATTATGAAGCAAAAACAAGAACATGCATGAAAATGAATGAAGAATATTCATCACATTAACACAAAAGTAATACATTCCTTCAATCAACATGGATACAAACTAAATGATAATGGAAAGAAAAAAAAATACAAACAAGGAACTACAGACTATGGAGTTCCATTACTTAAACATGCTTAGCAAATAGGGCTGATAGAATAAGCTTAGTTAATGGATCTGCCACTAGTTAACCCGTAGACATGTATTCTAAATGTACTTCCTTTTCCTTAATTGTGTTTCTTATAAAGTTATACTTAATCTCTATATGCTTGGTCTTTCCATGATACTTTGAATCTTTTATATAAGCTAATGTGATCATTATCACAATGAATAGTGACTGGCTCATTAGGAACTCCAACTCCTAAATTTTGAAGTAAAGGACCAAGCCATAAGGCTTTTTGCACAACAGTCGTCCCTGCTACAAATTCAGCCTCCATTATGGACAAAGCTATGCAAGTCTACTTCTCATCTCCATCCCCACCCCAATCGACATCAATGTACCCTTGTAACCATAGGTTACCATCTTGGTATTATAACTAATTATCTTTAGTACCTTTTGAAAGAATGTTCAATCGTGCTAGGGGAAAAATGGTCAATAATTTCAAAAAAATTTCTTGCAAACAATCGGACATTCAACCCTAGATATTAGAAGTGAAAGAAGACCAACCTTTGGTCCAGAACACAGCGAAGGAGGAAGATGAAACGCCACTGGTGTTTTCGACTCAAATGCATCAGCCCCAATGCCGTCCATGTCGGAGAAGAGGAAGACCATTCACCAGTGCTAGCTAGAGGCTTCACAAGCCAAGGAGGACCGAACGCCAGCAGCTCTAGCGGAGGAGGTTGAAGATCGCCGGAGAAGACAAAACGGTTTCATCAAGCTTCTTCTGCGTTCCAAAAACACAACCCCGGGGCAAATATCCTTCATAAAACGGTGACATTTTGCTCAATGCAATTTCTCCAAATTGCAAACCGACCCCAATAATTTCATAAATTACAATCGGGTCCTTGTGGTTTTTGAAAATTACTTTTCAGTCCCACCAATATCTGCCCTTTTCAATTTGGTCCCTAGATATCCAATATCCACATTTTAGTCATTCCTCATTTATTCTGTTTTACGTGTGACCCGGTAGGCCCCTTGAAATATTGGCAAAAGTCCAAAATGCCCTTCAAAACATTTGAAGGCATATCAAATTAATCCAATTAATTTTGTAATCAATTTCTCTAAATTAATCACGTATGGACCTTAAGCTATAAGTAGACTCTAGCAAGCCATTATAGCTACCCAATTTTCGATGGGAGTCAACAACAGTGACAAGCTTGTCTGTGGCTGATCTTAGTGTACATCACCATGCACACCATATATGATACAATCCTTTCATTATCTATATCTGATTAGTCAGAGGTATGGATGCCAGTCAACCTCTATAACTAATCATAATTTCTCAACCTCATGAATTATTTGACTTAAACGAATCTGAGCACTCAAATCCCATTTCAGTTTCGATCTAACCTTGCAAAAGTTTATTAGTCAAACTAATTTGTTAAGTCGCCATGGATATCAACTCCAAAGAGTGGTAATGAATCCTATCTTGATTAGGCAGTGCTTAACTACATTTCTAGAAATACCCAACATAAGCTTTTATAGTTCCACGTGGCTAGAGTCACATTTGACTTGGTCAAAGTATAACCTTCCATGTAAAAGACATCCCTCAATCTCTAGTCAAAGGATCAGTCATACAATCACCACTGGAGATTAATTGTTGACGTAGCTCCATACAGTATCTCTACATGGGTCAGATAAGATCACGATTACCAGTTATGTTTCCCTAAACTAACTTAGTTATGTCCACGTGTGTGTTCAGATATAACTCACTTACATCTTAGCTTGTAAGTTCAGCTGCTCATCATATGAGAAACACCCCAGTGTCTAGTCTCAACAGATCTGATAGTGCCCAGTTATTATATCTCGACTAGTGTCATTTTAGTGCAAAAGTTTATATCATTAACAATCACCATTACAATCTCATAACCCCGTATAAGATTGATTGAATGAATTAACTTCTCACCATGGACATCATCTTTAACATGCAATGCACAATGAAAGCAATATAAGATGAATAATCA
>JANHAO010000788.1:0-37350 GCA_026873985.1 Saraca asoca | reverse complement strand
GGTCCAATGCCTTTTCATAGTCATCATGAGTGAGTTTCATGAGTGACTCAAGTTCTATATAGTTGTGTGTGAGAGCTCATGAATGGTCTGGGTCTCGCATGGTTGCCATGCACGAGCCGACTGCGTGAGAGGTTTCTGGCCATGGACTCCACTTTGGACCAGGAATCGCTACCGCTACTGACAAGTCATGTATGTAACCTCATTCGCTAAGCCTGACTTCATCACATGGCTGTATGCGCTGGAGCTCTTCTGCATGGTATGATATTAACGCATCGAGTCGCCGAACCTAGACTGCAGGGGGGTGAGAGATCATCATCGGTCCTGATTACCGTGTGGCCGTGCTGGCTTGTGGTAAGCCTGGGTCTTACATGGCTGCGGACAGCGGACCGTGATGTGTAGTGAGCTTGTGTCAAATTGGACCTGCAGCTGGCCATGGCTCGTCATACGTTACTGCGAGGAGTAGGCTCACAGGCATAACTATTAAAAAAAATTAAAAGCACTTAGAAACTTAAAGAAGACAAGTGGAAATATAATTCCAAAAAGTAGAAAAATTAAATTTAAAAATAAATAATTATCAACAATGAATTTTAAAACAAATGAACAAAATAAACAAATACAGTGCCTATCCTTATGTAGCTATAATTTTAGCTATCTTGTTCTTCATTGTCCATGTTGTTATATGGATCTATCATAACTCCGACCTCATCATCTGCATCCTCTCTTGCAAGGCTTATGGTTTCAACATCATTAGAGAAGAACAACTGAAAGTCTTGTGCTATATATGGCTCAGTCTCATAAAACATTTCTTCAACTTCCTCATCCATATCATACATGTCCTTTGGTTTTAAGTGGACAACAACACTTCAATCATGCTCTATCATCATCCATATAGTATACCATTTGTGCTTGTGAAGCTAATATGTATAGATCGTCTCTTCATACTCACTAATATGGATTAGTCGAGAGAAGTTAACATAAGTGAATTATAATGAATCTTTTGTTATACCCCCATTGGTATTTTCCCATTTACATCTAAATAAAATAATAGTAAATTAGCCATGATAGTTTAACTCAATAATATCAACCAATTTTCCCTAATTCCCTAACTTTGCAATTATAAAAATTCCACTATTTTGATTTTTTAATCCTTTTTCTTGATCAATTGTGAGAAACTTAAAGCCATTAATGTTATAAGTATTAAACCTCCTGGCTTGTCGAAGAAGTACTTGAGTCAAAAACTTTAAATCATCAGACACCTCTACTCAATTATCAACATTCATAATCTATAAAGATTCAAGTATTGTAAAATATTATTACACATATTAAAATTGAATAATTATAAACCAATAAGGACATTCAAACCTACACAGTGAGTAAATCATTTAACAACTTCCTTATTAATAGCTTTTGTTATCTCTACATCTGCTCAAGTTTGACTCTTGAGTTATCTTTTTGTTTAAGTCCTCAAATTCTCAATGAATAAGTTAGCTATAGTGCAACTGAATAACACATATCTATGTGTTTATGCTAACCCCAATTATGTTAGCATAAAAGTTGAGACCTTTCCAACTAATTGACCTATTTTTGGAAAGATAATTGACTCTTAATAGGAGTTATATTGATTAGAGTCATCATCAATGCATCTAACCTAATTGAATCTTATCTTAATTCCATCTAGATACCTTGAACAAAAAGTAAGACATTCCTTAATTAAGTAACCTTCACCAATGGAGCCTTTTGGTTGAGCCTTATTTTTCACCATATAAGACTTTAAATGTCCCAAGTATGTAATGAGGACAAAGTAAAACATACAAATATGATTAACTAAGCATTTAATTACTAGTATTGCAATTGTAACTAAAAATAAAACAAATAGATGTACCTCTCAATGGGATACGTCTATTGATAATATACAGGTCTTCCACGTTTTGCTTCCTCAACTAGATGAAAAGTCAAATGAACCATTACAATGAAGAATAATGAAGAAAATAACATCTTCATATGACAAAGTGTGAGTATAATTTTTTCTTGAAGCTTGTTAAGCACAAATGGATTCAATACCACAAAGTTGTCTAAAGAATGAACACAACTAAACCAAAACTACATTTACGTTCTCTATAACAAATTATGCAAGGCTAATGGTAGTAGTTGCTCCATAAGAATATGTAAATTATGGCTTTTCAATTTGAAGAGCTTATGATATCTTAAATTAACACATCTTGAAATATCACTCAAATATCCATCAAATACTTTCACATTCATCACTTTATGGAGAAATACATCCTTTTGAGCATTTGTCATTGTAAAAAGTGTTAGAAGGTGCTTCCTATTCTTACTAGCACACAAATCTTGCCTTACATTCATTACTTGGAGGTTTTTACGAGCATTAAGAATTTAGCAAAGTATAAATCACATTGTCACACACATTTTTCTTAATGTGCTTATCATTAAGATTATGATGTAACAAATTAAATTTCTAATATGGAAATTGAAAAAATATGCTCTTCTTCTTCCATTCTTGAATTTCACTTTCATCTACCAATGTGCTCCCAAGATCTTTTTCCTCTTTATTTCATCTCAGGCACCTTCCCATATATGATATTAATATTTTTTTTATTGGTTCCAAAATTTCAGAACCAAGCAATATTTTTTGTGGGTCCCTTAACTCTAAATTTCCATTGAATTGAGACTTATTAGACTTAAATCTATGAGATTCATCTAGAAAATGAGATGACACATAAAGCACCATTTTTACTATTGAGAAGACGTTAAGGCTTAAATTGGGTAAGCTAAGCTAATGTGAGTGTTCTACCCAAAGAAGTTTCCAAGTCCAGAAAAGTCACTAATTATCCACATTAGAGCTGCACTCATTTTGAACATTTTATTTTTTTGATGCATCATACATTTCCACACTATTATCCCATAACTTTACAATTCTTGGATAAGACATTGGAAGTAAATATCTATGTCATTCCTAGACATTTACTTTCTTAGAATAATCATTAAAATGATGAAGGAGGTCCGTTTCATACACATCCAGGGAGGTAAGTTGTAAGGGATTAAAATAACTAGCCATATGCTATAATTGGTGCTTAAATTCCCATAAGGTTGAAACTATCTTTAATGCTTTAAAATCTTTTGGATATCTTATTAAGCTATCATTATTACTCTTCACAACATGCCACTTCACGTGCTCTACAGTTTTAAATAACATGAATAATCTTTGCAAGCATGGCATAAGTGGAAAGTAATGTAATACCTTTGCAAGAGTTTTCTTTACCTTCTTTCTACAGTTGGGCACATCCCTTCCATTATCATTGCTCTTTGATTTCCATCTAGAGGTATGGCTACTCTTGCACTCTATTTTATTTGCATCTTTTTCCCAATAAAGCATGCAATCGTTTGGATAGACATGTATCATTATGCAGTTGAAACCAAGCTTCTTGATGATTTTCTTAGTCTCATTGAAGGATTTAGGGATCTTTGCATGAGCAAATGCATCATGCAACAACTGCAATATCATGGACATTACTTTATTAGTAATCCCACATAGGCACTTGATATGATAGAGTTTGACTATAAAAAATAGTTCAGAATACTTGGAGCGCCTTTCATACAATTATTGATTTTTATCTCTAACTCATAAAATTCTCTAGTTTGTTCACTCAAACCCTCATTTAGATTAACTCCTCATCTTTAGCAATTGGTTCTAGTGGTGTGTCAGGTCCAGAGACCCCAAAAGCATCTTTTGTTATGTTATGAATTCAATTCTCATCAGACTCTGGGTAGATGGTTCATTAGCATGATACCTATTATTTGAAATGTCTATAACACTTGTTTCCTCATGACAAATCCACTTTGTGTATCCAATAGGAAATTGTTTTACTTTCAAGTGTTCATATACTTTATTTCTAGCCAACTATTGTCTAAATTTATAATCAGGATAAGGACTTTTTATTCCCCTTTCAACTGATTGATTTGCGATTGCAAAATCTAAAAATTCCTATGAACCTTTAGCATATTGAGTCATATTCTGAGGTAAAGTAATTCAAGATTTATTATTGATTACTATGGCTAGTGCACTACCTACTTAAGAATGAAAATTATAGAATATTTGTTAAATCCAACTTAAACAAGTTTAGTTCCAATATCTTTTATCATGTTTAAAAGAAAACATCAATACTTACTCTCTAAAAATTGTAGAGATTGAATTCCTACTCCTTATTTTTCCTAAAATAAAAAATTAAGCATTTTACTTTCTAAACTCCAGGCTAGTTCTAATGTTGTAGGGATTAATTAATATAAAATCAGTTTAAAATCAAATTTTATAATTTAAAATTATTATAGGAAGAGATGAAAAGATAAGGCAAAAATAACAAAGAAGATATTTGAAACCTATGTAAATTTAGCAGTATCCTCAACAAATTCTGTAACTTTAGAAATCACAGCTTTTAAGCCTACTAACCAATGAACAACCTGTTTTGTCCTTGCAAATGTAAGCAAGCAAAAGTCAACATGAAAAAAAGTGAAGTTATCCACATATATCAGCGGGAAAAATTGAAGCTAAGTGTGCATTTGTAAAGCACAGGCACAAAACTTTGGCCTGGTTGAGAATAGATATTCATAATGAGAGATATTGCTATCGTTAATCCTGGGTATGTTGGACCAATGATTTTCAAGTGCAGGAAATTGATATAACCAGCAACTGCACACATGTTCAAGCTAAGGGACAAGATAACAGAAGTTTTTGGTTGACAGGAATTTATGAACCACCACTATTAGCAAACAGAGCTAAACAGTGGAACTTTATGAGTCTGTAAAGGGAAATACTCAGGATGATAGGTGGCTACAAAAAGCACTCTCTCCACTTTCAAAATATGTGGCTAACACATCATCTAGATTGTGTTCAAGTAATCAACAAGGCCTAAATGCTTCCTTGTAACGGCTTTTTTGCATTTCAATTAAATAAAACACTTCAAAGAACAACAGTTGAACTGAGACTATAGGATAAAGATGATTTTGGCAAACTGCATTTCAAAATTAAAGAACTTGAATAATTTCTAGAAAATACTCAGGAAAACAATACTTTAATAAGGGATGAAAATAGGAGACAAGCAAAGGGGTGTTGGAATATTTCTTAAAATGTCAAGATATATGATGGGCTCATAAAGCCAGATAGTTGTGGCTAATAAATATAGAAACACCAAATGGATAGTGACATACAAAAGAACAAAAAGAAGAATTGATCAAATAAGGGATAATAATAATCAACTATAAGAAAACCCAGAAGAAATTATCAATGATGCCGAGTCTCACTTCATGAATATCTATTCTCAACCAAGCCATGATAACAATATCTCTCTGGACATGGCAACTTTGGACGTACCCATGATTAATGATTGTTCATAAGGGCAGTTATTTTGCCATCTGAACCGCCACTAAATTTATTTACAATTTCTTTTAATAGCCTGCCATTGATTGTTCATAAGGGTTGAATCACTATATTTATTATTTTGATCACAAAACAAAAGGAAAATATGTCACATTTCAACCAAATTCAACTCAACAATATTTAAATTCTGACACACATGCTTATACATGCTTTATGCATCATACCTATATGCAGCATTGCAATTGCAATCAAAGCAAATCCAACACACAAAAAGTCTGACATAGAATCAAAAAATAAAACCAGAAAATATTCCTGTCCATGGCAAATTAAAATCCTAGCCTAACTATTTGAACCAGTAAAAAACCACTAACCTTAATTGATTGTTGTACTCATGCATGGCTGTTCTGAATGCTGCATACAAATTACAAGGTATTATAACTTATTCAATACAAATCAGTCTGAATCCTTCACATGACATAACCATCATTTACAACTAAAATTTTCAACTTCAAGATAATGAGAGAACTTGGCTCATGTGCAGCATGCCTATATATTTTAGACATATCACATGATGCATCATACCTATATGTAGCATTGCCTCGTTGTTCACCCTATATTAAGGAACATACATATACATCCATACAATTATCAGTTTTTACTTGCTATTCTTGTTTCCAAATCGTAAACAAACACAGTAATCAACATTTGTGGAAAAAAGATTCAAATTGTTGTTGGAATAAAACCTCAAAAATTTAGACCTTTGCCTAATTTCGAACTATGCAAATGGATAAGCTAATCCCATTTTCCTTATCAATCAGCCTCATATAAAGCTGATGTCTTTTGACTAAACAAAACGATGTCTATCAACTAGTTGTAAACAAAATAATATTACTTTTCGCAATTTCACAAATGGCATACCTGTGCTAAACATTCCTTTTTATAACCACTCATTTTTGGACTATCAAATCATAGTTACCTCTCCGACCAATTCAAAAAATAAAATAAAAAACATTCAGATAATTACAACAGGATCAGAATTTCAGCAAAGGTAATGACATTTAAACCCCTTATGCCGTGATAATCCAATCGTTACATTGAAGAACAAGGGCATTATATGGTATCCGTCCCTTTTAATTTGAAATATGAAAATTAGTCATAATGAAAGTGAAAGTTATCATAAATTTTAATTAAAGAGTGGTACCTGTGAGAAATATCTCTAAAATAATATGAGAAATATTTCTAATATAATATGAGAAGTATCTCCAAAATTTAAAAAAAAAAAGGAAAAAGGATTTTAGGAATTGGATATGGTCAATACTATATCCTTCAGTTAAGGGATTTACAGTTGGCTTAAAGTCTATTATTTTTTAATAATCAAAAATTTAGATATTTAGGTGATGGGCTGAGAATTATTATATAATATAAGGTTTAGGTCCTCAATGCTGTTAAGGCTCCGTACAGAAAGAATCATTGTCATTCTGGAGAGAGAACGAAGCATTAGAAGCTCTCAAACTTGCCATAATGTGGGGCACATAGCCGTTAAGATTTTCTTCACTTCAGGCGTCAATGGCTAGAGGTAACCTGCTCCACTCTGCTTTATTACAGTTTGTTTATATTCATTAATCATTCAGGTATAGCTTACATGCAGTATCAGAGCCTGTTTATGCCTTTGCTTTGACATAATAAATTCTAAAAAAAATTTCTTCGAAAATACCCCATTGATGTTAAAATTTTGATTTTACGTGAAAACTTGATTTTCCTTGAGTTTTATGTTGTGAAATCATTGAGTTTAGAGGTTTCTAACATTTCTATAAGTGAAAACAATGAATTGGATATTGAAGATCATCTGGATTGGCCAAGCTCAAATTCAAGTCATGTCAGGTTCTGTTTCAAGTTGTGAGGACCTGAACAGAGGTTGAAGACGACTTTGATGATGCATCATTCATTTGGATAATTGAAACGATGTGTCCTTTGAGGTATGGTTGAAGGTTGTCGTTTAAGGATCAATATGGCATCGTTTTATCAAAGACCTAAACAATGTGTCATTTTCAACCTTTGAAAAAATTATATTTTTTCAAAATTTTTTATTTCGGGTATTTTTGGGAAAATTTTCATAAATTTTATTTTTATGAATAATTTCATAATTTGGTATTTTTATAAAAATATATATATAATTTGCTATAATATTATAAATTTTGATTTGTTATGAATATTGTAATTTCATAGGAAAATTAATTTAGGAAAATTATGTGCTTTAATTATTTATTTTGTATGTATAATTTTTGAATATGTTATGCATAATTTGGTCAATTAATTTTTATACATAATTTGTAATTTTGTTCATATTTGTTAAATTGTTTTTATTTTGCAATTTTATGAACAATTTGTATTGAGTTATTTAAATGTTTAGTGATTAATATAATTTTAATTATTAGAGTTTAGCCACAGTAACTTTAATTATAAAAAAATTATATATTTATTTTTCTAGAATTACATATATTTAAGGACATTTATTGTGATTAATTGTGCATAATATAATAAATTTTATCCCACAGAAATTTTTATTATATTGGTATAATTAATTAGGATAAATATCGAATTATATTTCTTAATTTACCCACAGGGATTAAGGAAAGGAACATAATTTGATAATTTTATCATACAGCTAAATAAATCTAATTGAATTAGGACTTTAGCCTATATGTAAGTTTTATGTCACTAGATTTATTATTTTATGCATGATTTACATTGGTAAAACATGATTAATCTCTCTAGTCTCAAACAAATTTAGTTTGTAAGCATGTATGTTATCTTATGCAGCTAAGCAACCTGCGAATTTTTTCAGATATGAAATGTGACATTCCTGAACTTAAGGATGACAACTATAAAGTTTGGAAGGAATGAGTTCTCCTGCATTTAGGATGGATGGATATTGATTATGTTATAAGGAAAGATGAACCCGTTATTACTGCAACCAGCACACAAGCTAATAAGACTCTTTATGAACAGCAGGAGTGATCTAATTGCCTTAGTCTCATGTTCATAAAGACCAATATCTTTGTTGGTATTCATGGTTCTATCGAACAGCATAATAATGTAAGAGATCTATTAAAGGTAATTGATGAGCAATTTGCTACTTCAAACAAAGCACTTGCCAGTGCCCTAATCATAAAGTTTACATCCTTGAGGCTCAATACAGTGAGGGGTGTGTATGAGCACATCATGCAGATGAGGGATATTGTGGCTCAACTTAAGGCACTTGAAGTTGAAATGTCTGAGTCTTTCCTAGTGCACTATATTTTAAACACTCTACCACAGCAGTATGGACCTTTAAAGATCTCTTATAACACACATAAAGACAAATGGTCAATTAATGAACTTATGACCATGTGTGTTGAAGAGGAAAATAGGTTGATTATGGAACTGTGATAGAGTGTATTACTGGTTACTCAGGATAATAACTAGACCAAGGAAAGAATCAGAATTAGAATAAGAATTAGGCCAATAAGAAAGGAAAAGGTAAAATACCACCCAAAGGTAGCATTAAGAAGGAGTCCAAGTGTTTCTTCTGTAAAAAGAAAGGGCATATGAAAAAGGATTGCACCAAATTTAAGAAATGCCTTGAAGAGAAAGTTAAACCTATCTCATTTGTCTGTTATGAATCTAATATGCTTGATGTTAATCATAAAACATGGTGGATTGATTCTGGAGCTACAATCCATATTTCAAATACCTTGCAGGGTATGCAAAACCTAAGGAAGCCAATGGGAAGTAAGCATAGCATCTTATCAGGATACAAGATCGGCTCACGTGTGGAATTCATTAGAACATGCAGCTTAGTTCTTGATAGTGGCTATATTTTAGTTTCAGAGAAGGCTTTTTATATTCCAAGTTTTTCTAGAAACTTGATTTCAGTTTCAAGACTTGTACCGTTGGTTTATTCCTTTAATTTTTTAGATACATCCTTCAATTTTATTTTATAAATATGAATTTATTGGAAATGGTATATTGTTCTGATAGTCTTTTCTCTATTAATCTACAACATAATATTGTTTTACATACTCATATTAGTAATAAGCGATGTATTATGAATGAAAATTCCTCTATTTTGTGGCATAGGAGACTAAGGCACATATCCAATGATAGGATTAAGAGATTAGTGAATGAAGGAGTACTGAGTACTTTGGATTTTTTTTATTTTGAAACTTATGTAAACTGCATAAAGGAAAAACAAACTAACAAGTTTAAGAAAGGTGCCAAGAGGAGTACTGACATCTTAGAAATCATACATTCAGATATATATTGTCCTAACATGGACGTTTATGGTCCAAAGTATTTTATCACATTTACAGATGACCATTCTCGATATAAGTATCTCTATATGCTTCATAATGAGAGTAAAGCCTTAGATTCGTTTAAGGTTTTTAAGGTAGAAGTATAGAAGCAATGTGGTAAGCAAATTAAAATCGTTAGAACAGATAGAGGTAAAGAATATTGTGGTAGATACATTGAAAATGGACAAGTACCTAGTCCATTTGTTAAGTTTCTTTAAAAGCATGAGATTGTTGCCCAATACACCATGCTTGGTTCTCCAAACCAAAATGGCATTGCAAAAAGAAGAAATTGGAAATTATTAGACATTGTTCGTAGTATGTTAAACTTTAAGCTGCCTAAATCCTTGTGGCTTCAAGCTCTTAAAAAGCAAGTATATATATTGAACAAGGTTCCAACCAAGGCTATCCCAAAGACACCATTTGAGATATTTAAAGGTTGGAAACCAAGTTTGTGACATATGCACATTTGGGGATGTCTGTCTGAAGTAAGAGTTTATAATCCACAAGAAAAGAAACTGGACCCAGGACTATTAGTGGGTATTTTGTTGGATATGCTGAAAGGTCTAAAGGTTACAAATTCTACTATCTATCACATAGTACTAGGTTTGTGGAATTAAGGAATGCTAAGTTTCTTGAGAATGACTTAGTTAGTAGGAATAATCAATTTCAAAACATAGTTTTTGAAGGAGAACAACCTTCCATATCAAGAGAGAGATTGGTTATTATTCGAGGCACTCCTCAAGTTCAAACGGGTGTTGTACAACCAATCACTGAAGATCCATAACCCATTGTTGATAATCATACAGATCAAGTTGTTCATAAAGTGCCTGAAATGGTTGAACAACCAGTTGGACAACATGAACCACAGGGAAATATTGAACCAACATTAAGAATATCTACAAGAGAAAGGAGATCAGTGATTTCAGAAGATTATATCGTGTATCTACAAGAATTGGATAATGATTTTGCAACTAAGAATGATCCTACAACTTTTTCACAAGCCATGAACTGCAAAGAATCTAATTTATGATTATGCAATGAAGGATGAGATGAATTCTATTGCATCTAATGGAGTCTGAGATCTTATTGAGTTACCTAGTAGGGCTAAGGCCATTAAAATAAAAATGGGTTTTTCAATTGAGAGATATAAAACAAGACTCATCGCTAAAGGATTTACTCAAAAGGAAGGAATCAACTACAAGGAGACTTTTTCTCCTGTATCTAAGAAAGATGCTTTTCACATTATTCTAGCTTTAGTTGCACACTTTAATTTAGAGTTGCAACAAATGGATGTGAAAACGGCTTTCCTTAATGGAGAACTAGAGGAAGAGGTATACATGAAACAACCTAAAGGATTCTCCTCTAGTTAAGGTGAGCATTTGGTATGCAAGCTTAAAAAATCTATTTATGGATTGAAACAAGTTTCCCTTCAATGGTATTTGAAATTCCATGATGTGATCTCCTCTTTTGATTTTGAAGAGAATATTATGGATCAATGTATATACCACAAGGTTAGTGGGAGCAAGATTTGTTTTTTAATTCTATATGTGGATGATATTTTGTTTGCAACCAATGATAAGGGTTTATTGCATAAGGTAAAACAATTTCTCTCTAAAAAATTTGATATGAAGGATATGGGTGATGCTTCTTATGTTATTGGCATAAAGATCTTTAGAGACAGACATAGTGGTATTTTAGGTCTGTCACAAGAAACTTATATCAATAATGTTTTAAAGAGAATTCAGATGAAAGATTGTTCACTAAGTGTTGCTTCCATTGTTAAAAGGGATAAGTTTAGTTTAAACCAATGTCGTAGGAATGATTTCGAAAGGAAGAAAATGAAGAACATCCTTTATGCTTCAGTTGTTGATAGTATAGTGTATGCTCAAGTCTGTATTAGACCTAACATAGCATTTGCTGTTAGTATATTAGGAAGACATTAAAGTAATCTAGGTATAGACCACTGGAGAGCTGCTAAGAAAGTTTTGAGATACCTTTAAAGGACAAAGGACTACATACTTATGTACAGACGAACAGATAACCTAGAAGTGATTGGTTTTTCAGATTCACACTTTACTGGCTGTGTTGATTTACGTAAATCAACATCTGGATATATTTTCATGTTCGCTAGTGGAGCTATATCATGGAGGAGTGTGAAGCATACTTTGACAGCTACTTCCACTATAAAATCTAAGTTTGTCTCTTATTTTGAGGCTACATTACATGGTGTATGGATAAAGAGTTTCATTTCTGGGCTTAGAGTTGTTAAATCTTTATCTAGGCCATTAAAGATATTTTATGAAAATTTAGCTATAGTTTTTATGGCTAAGAATAATAAGAGTGGTAGTCAAAATAAGTATATTGACATTAAGTACTTAGCCATAAAAGAGCATGTTAAGAATTAAGCACATTAACATTAAATTGATGATAGTAGATCCTTTGACAAAAGGCATGTCATCATTTAGGTTCAAGGATCTTGTAAAATGTATAGGTCTTAGCCCTTTACTTTGATTTCATTGTATGAGACAATGTTATTTTAATGAAACTCTACTTCAGTCATAATTTTTCTCATTTTGTCTTATATATGCTTATGTTTATTTTTGTTAGAGAAATGTCAATAAAGTTTGGACCTAGAATAAACATAGGGTTTATTCATTCAATATTTTGGACTAATGTTAAGATGCAAATACAATGTGATACATGGAAGATAATACTCATTATAAGAGGAATTATCGCTATGATTCGTGTATTTGTTTCTTATTTTGGCAAATCCTAATATATATTTGGCCAAGTGAGAGAATGTAAGAAATATCTCTAGAATAATGTGAAATATATCTCCAATATAATGTGAGAAATACCTCCAAAATAAAAAAAAAGGATTTTAGGAACTGGATATGACCAATATCATATCCTTCAGTTAAGGGATTTACGATTGGCTTAAAGATAAGTCCATTATCTTTTAATAACCAAAAAATTCTGATATCGTAGTGATGGGCTGAGAATCATTATATAATACAAGGTTTGGGTCTCCAATGCTATTAAGACTCCATATAGAAAGAATCATCATCATTCTTGAGAGAGAACGAAGCATTGGAAGCTCTCCAACTTGCTAAAATGTGGTGCACAAAACTGTCAAGATTTTCTTCACTTTGGGCATCAATGGTTGAGGTAAACCACTCCACTCTACTTCATTACAATTTGTTTATGTTCAATAAGCATTCAAGTACAACTTATAGTACCCTACCCCGGTTAAATGAAATTTCAATCACAAGAGATTTTCAAAACCTAAGAAAGGAGATAAAGTCATACCTGACTTCAGGATTGATACAGATATTAAGAACCAACTAGAACCCACAAATCCCAACAACAACTCTAAAAGTACCCAACAATGGGTACACCTACATCCACAAATGCATGTTAATCATGGGTGCTTATATGTAACATGTACATAACAACAAATTTAGATTCAAGTGAAACACTAAATGGAAACAAGATTGTAACAAAAATTTCAGATCTTTTTTTAATGTTGATTAACTAAAGCAACTTAGCAATTCACATTAACCGAACAAAGAAAATACAAGCCAATTTATTTTTTATGTGCATAAGTGACCCAAACCCTAGCAAATAATCTTTTACATAGAAAGTGAGTTTCAATAAAACCCTTAATTTCAAACCAATAATTTAAAAAATGAATACAAAATGCATACACAATGAAAACCACAATTCAAGAAAGAGAGAGAGAGCATAACATAAATTCAAACAGAGAACCAGGGTTCACGAGAAAACATAGATAAAATCAAAATTAATACAAAATGGATTCAACTCAATCAGATAAAAAACAAGAATAAAGGAACAAAGAATTGGAACAAAATCATTTGATTACCTAAAGAAAATCAATAGCATAAAGAGGCAAAATAGAGAGCTAGAGTTCATAGGAAAGGGTTTCAATTCACAGGATGATAAAATAACAGACTTCATGCAAAAGGAAGAAATATAAAATTGAGTTCTCTAAAATCTTAGTACTTACTAGTAGTTCACACAACAAATAACTACCACCAAAATAATAAATAATTGACATTTGAAAGTGTCAAATAAGCAACGTAAAAAAATAAGGAACACATCATTAATGGTGGTTTTGACTTTGTCGCCATCATTAAACCATCACCAAATACTCCTTTTGAAGTAATGTATATTATATAATAATCCTTATATTATATTATATGATATGTCAAACAAGACCTGCAAGTACTATATAAATTAAAGAGAGGGACAAATAAGGTGATTAAGGATGAATAAGGGTTAGGAAGGATGGATAAGGTCAAAAAAAAGTAGAAACAAAGTGAGAAATTATTGGTTTTGTGTGTAATATGATTTATGCTCTAAATGGTTAATCCTCACCAATGCATTCATTTATGTTAAATAGTTCTTATTTATCAATCATATGAATGATCATACGAGTACTTATAATTATAATTAGATAATATTGTGCATCCAAATTTCATGTATTTAAATTACACAAAATTTATGGTAAATAAATTACAATTCAATTTTTCAATTTCTAGGAATTCTCTCTCTTGTAATCCTCTGACTAACTTGTCAATTTTATCAAAAATAAGGGTCTTTGGGTTTGATCTCATTCTTCAACTTGAACTTGGGTTTTTTTCTTGATTTGATGAAGAAAAGAGCATTTGTGCTTGATCTCTACTTCAATAGGAGACTTGGAATTGTCATTTTGAAGGCTTCAGTTGATTTCTTGAAATCTTTGTCTCTTAGAAGCATTTTTATTATAAATATTTTTATTCTTGATTTATTAAATAATAGAGCTGTGTGGTTGATTTCTTGAAGCTCGCAAGCATTTAGCTCAGTAGGCTTTCACTCGAATGGCTTTTGCCTAGAAGTCTTTTTTTCTTGGAAGGCTTTTATCTAGAAGACTTCTGCTTGGAAGACTTTTACTTGGAAGGCTTTCCACTAGTCTTTTGTAAGCCCCTTTTTGTTTCTCCCTTTTCTCCTTTCTTCAGAAGACTTGAAGGTTCCTCTAATGGGAACACTTGATATTTCATCCCATTGGCTACAGAAGTTGCGTCTTCTATTGCTTTCTCCTTTGTTTAAAGTTGAAGACTCTTTTACTTGAAGCACTTAAGAGTTTTCTCTCTTTATTTACATAAGCTTAGGTGTTGTCATGTCACAACTTGAAATTCTAGCCATAACTGGCATGAATATTAATTTTTTTATTGATAATCACCAGCCTGTGTTTGAACTTTATCAATTCATTATATTCATAATTTGTTGAATTTTATTATCATTCAAATAACTTAAATTAAATGAATAAGAAAGAGAAGAGAATGCATATGATCATGAATCACATATATATATGCATATACTAGAACTTACATAATGTACAAAGCCATTGCCCATTAAGGCATATGACTCATTGACACTAGAGTTCTACTTTTACATAAACTTTTCAAAATACAACTACATCTCCCAGGCTAGCTTTCCTGAACATTCTTCTACAACACCCCAAGTTCCTTTAGGAACGAAACAAAATTAAATTTAGTTTAACCTATAGCATATATGGATCCAAATGTATAGGTTCAACTAACTTCATCCCTAAGGTCTCGATGGCCATGCTATGTACATTTTCAAAAAAGGTTCAAAAAGAAAGTATATGGTAAATCCCCTAGGAATCAAACCAACCCATTGTCATCATTAACAGTACATTAGGGGGTTGTAAAGTAACAATCTCAACTTCATGAAGTTCTTGACAACTAGCCATATTCATAATTATTATATAATAGATCTTGACTTCATATGTGCCTATAGGATTATCTACTGTGGTGGCAAAGGTATCAACCATAATTTCCATTGGTTGGTTATCCATCTTACTTGTCCATAGAAGGATTGACAACTAATTCTTGAGTATCTGAAAAATAATCCACAGAATAATGAGTCTGGGGCTCAATGAGATAGATACATACCAAACATATGAATTCATCATATAACAAAAGTCATACATTCATACACATGTATACATACAACAATAGCTAGAATATATATTATCTCCATAAAAGACTATAAGGTAACCAAAGACTTACCATTAAGGTAATTCACATTATGCATTTTTCAACACATTAGACCACTCTAGGCTAATTTTAGCTCTCATAGTTATATGTTAACATTTTGGCAACTAATTCTTAAGTATCTAATAGAATAATGAGTCAGGGGCTCAGTGAAATAGATATGTACTAAACATATGAATTCATCACATAACAAAAGCCATACATTCATACACATATCTACATACCATCAACAATAGCTAGTATATATATTATCTCCACAAAGGACTATAAGGTAACCAAAGACTTACCATTGAGAAAATTCACATTATACATTTCTTAACACATTAGACCACTCTAGGCCAATTCTAGCTCTCATAGTCATATTTAACATGTTGAATTCATTATGCATATCAATTTGATGATATCACATTTCAACATATCATGCAACAACAATATAAATCATGACATTGTGTATCGTTTCATGTCTCATATACATAATTAGGATTTGCATCATATAATCATTCATTATAGTGATTATAATTTCAACAACAATCATAACTTCGCAATATCACTTTTCCACAATCACAATCATTCATGACCATTGCAATGTTTTCTCAACTCATATTTGCATTCTCTTCTAAACTCATTGTTTAGAAATTATTGTATATGCATCCATTATATTCATTAATGTTAGTTTATAAACCACTCCTTTAGGATATTACATTTTTCATATATGTTTAATTAGACTTTCTATGGTTTTAATTCAAAAAAATAGAGTGTAGATTCAAGTAAGGAAAAATGCAACTAAACAAATTGAATTTTTGCTAAAAATGTGATCAAGATCATGAGTAGAATTGCTAAAAGAAAATGAGCATGATCGTGATTAGAATTGAAAAACTTATTTATGAAAAGCTCGAATCGACTTGAGAAAATGTAGTTAGAAATGCAAGTTTACTTGCCAAATTTTGAAAATTTTTAGGAAGTCTAATTTCAAATGCGATTAGAATCACGATCAAATTTGGAAAATAGAGTAAGGTTGGTTGATTCAAATCGTGAAATTTTAGTTCAAAATTCAATCCGAATTAGTCAAGAAAAACTATTAGGTTTCTGCCAACATGATCGCGGGTTTAGTCCAACACAAAAACACACTATAGGATCATATTATCCTATGTTTTTGGAAGTATAAACAAACATAAACTCAACTATTTTAACATCATACTCATTAGCATCCTAATAATCCACTTAATCATCAAGTTTCATCATATCATTGCAAAACCCATTTTTACTAGCTTATACCATAAATTAACAAATCTCAAGCAAGAATCATGTCATAATTCATAAAAATAGTAAGTATTACTCACCTCAACAGCTTAAATACAAGAAACCACAATTATTTCACCAAAATCTTCTATGCTCTTCAAAATAAAAAATAAAAGCATATTAGCTTCTATCATTTTTCCATAGATTTCTCCCTTTAACTAATCATATATGATTAAATTATGATTCCTATATGATGAACAAAGCTATATTTAACAAATTTGAGCTCTAAAACATCAGAAAATCAAATTAATTCATGTGTTGAACTATACTATGAATAGTGATAGAAAATTTTAAAAATTCATAACTTGAGTTATACTCAGTGAATCAATATAATTTTGATATCAAAATGAAGAGGAAGAAAAGAGGATTAAACAGTAAAAATCTGAAAAAAAAAAAAGCAAGATTAAGAGCACACCTGGAGAGAGAGAAAAAGTGAAGGTTTAGAAAGAGAAAGTAGAAACTTGAAGAAAAAGATCATGAGAAATTTTGCATGGGTGGATAGTGTGCTAAAATGGATTAAGAGGCAAGGTGAGCTAGCTAAGGGAGGGACAATTTGGAGAAAACTAAATTAACTTCTCACTAATTACAAGTTGACCATTTTCCTTTGAATAATTTTTCTCCTTTCTTCCATTTTGAGCTTAAATTTAACACACTTATCAATTTTTAAAAATTATGAAATTTTGATAAAAATTAATTAAATTAAACCCCTTCATAATGACTATGCTTTTATGCTCATTTGATATCCATAACCCTTGTTTCAAATTTTCAAAATTTTTCAAAAATAGAATTTCAAAATTACAAATTATGTTCTTTCATCATTCTTAATCAACTTTTTGATCTTCTAAGAATTTTTAAAATTCATATAATCAATTTCTACTATTTCTTGTTTCCCATTACTTAAAATTTATAATTTCAAAGTTCCTAAAAAATTTTGAATTTCCCTTTTCAAATTTTTCAAGAAGCTATTTTAGTTCTAAATAGAGTTTGGAAATTTCAGGATGTTACATGTCACTTGAAGATTTTGACGACTACTCTACAGGAAAGCACTTGTAGTTTTCTCTCTTTGCTTACAAAGATTTACATCTTCTTTTCTTGAAGGGGTTCAAAGATGTAAAGACTACTTTGAACATCCAATCCAAACAATTCCATTCCAATCTAATAAAAACATTCAATACAAGCAATTCCATTCCAATCTAGTAAAGGCATTCAATCAAATTGAGGGTTGGAATGTCCTCATTTAATCTGAGGATTCCAAAAGTTTTTGTTGATTAGCTGAGGCTCTAAACTTGAAAGAGAACTTCTATTTTCTTTTGCTAATTGATAAGAACTATGAAAAATTCATGGTTTCTGTTCTTTTGTTTCTTGATATGGAGAGTGATGTTAACTCTTACTATGTGTTTACAGTATTGCCATTGATATGTATTTGATGATGCCAAGCCTTAGTGGTATTATGAAGTGTACCTTTAAACATGAGTAAGTTCCTTCATGATGTGATAACTAGAAATGGTATTTAAAGTTAATAAGTGGTTTATTTATTGGATTTCCCTAAAACTCACTATGTTTTGTAAAAAAAAAAATGTTTTAGGTCGCAAAATGGCCCATATCATGTGGGCCTCTTTGGTAGAGATGGAAAACCCAAACTTGGAAAAATACTTTGGTAATAGAATGGTTTCATAGGTGCACAAGTGCATATGTTTAAGCCTTTCTAAATTGCATATGGTGTGTCATGTTGCTTAAATTGTGTGAGTGGTTTTGATGTTAAAAAACAAGTTATATGGAGGGCATGTGACCTTGGCAAACATCAAGAAAGATGAAAGGAAGAAAGTGTCCTACCAGGCGGTCAGAAATTTGTACACACAAATTTCATGTATTTAAATTACACAAAATATATGGTAAATAAATTGCAATTTAATTCCTCAATTTATAGTAATTCTCTCTAGTAATCCTCTAATTAACCTTTCAATTTCATCGAAGATGAGTGCCTCTAGTCTTAGTCACATTCTTCAACTTGAACTTGGGTTTCTTCCTAATTTGATGAAGAAAAGGGCCCTTATGCTTGATCTCTACTTCAATGGGAGACTTAGAATTGCCATCTTGAAGGCTTCACTTGATTTCTTGAAATCCTTAGCTCCTGAAGCACTGTTGGTTATAAAATCTTTATTCTTGATTTATTTAAGAATAGAACTTTGTGCTTGATTTCTTAAAGTCTTAAGCTCCTAGAAGTACTTTTGATTATAAAAGGTTTTACTCTTGATTTATTGAAAAATAAAGGTTGGTACTTGATTTCTTAAAGTTTGGAAGACTTTCACCTAGAAGACTTTCATCTATAAAGCTTTTGTCCAGAAGGCTCTAGCCTAGAAGTCTTTTTTGTTTGGAAGGTTTTCGTTTAGAAAATTTTCACTTGGAAGATTTTCTCCTAGAAAACTTTCGCCTAGAAGGCTTTCCACTAGTCTTTTCTAGGCTCTTTTTTGTTTCTCCTTTTTCTCTTTTCTCCAAAAAACTTGAAGACTCCTCTGATGGAAGCACCTGAGATTTTATCTCATTGACTATAAAAGTTTCGCATCTCTTGTCGTTTTCTCCCTTGTTTAAGATATGAAGACTCTTCTGCTTGAGACACTTGAGAGTTTTCTCTCTTTACTTATAAAGATTTATGTCTTCTTTTCTTGAAGGGACTAGAAAATGTAAAGACTATTCTGTAGGAAAGCACATAAGAGTTTTTTATCTTTGCTTACAGAAGTTTATGTCTTCTAACTTCTTCTTAGAATGGCTAAAATATGTAAAGACTACTTTGTGAAAAAGCACTTATGTGTTTTCTCTCTTTGCTTATAGAGATTTATGTCTTCTATCTTCTTGGAAGGAATTGAAGATTTAAAAACTCTTCTAGGAGAAGCATCTCTCTTTGCCCTCTTTGACTGTAGAAGGTCTTTTCCTTGTTCTCTTCCTGACAAACCCCCCAATCTATTTATAAACTTTAGGGGAAGGTACTTAACTCAATAGACCAAGTTAAATTCTTGAATCTTGAATTGACCAACCCAATTTGCATGACTTTTGGCTTATGTTTTAGAAAAAATATTGAAACATTATTTACTATATATTTTATATTAGTCCAAATATTAAAATAATTTTTTTATGTCTATGAATATCAGTTTGAGTGAGAATGGGCGATGTGTTTTATTTTCTTATGTTTCTTTCCTAACATGGCCATAATTGTAACCATAAGAAATTCGGTTATGCTTGAATTAAGCAAACATACTTATTTTTATCCTTGAATAATTAAATTACCTTTGGCAAGTAAACTATAAATTGTGTTTGTTCAGAACACATATAAAACACATCCTATAGTAGATTTGTACAGATGATGCTCACTAAGTCTTTGGACTTCTCCCATGGTTATTTTCATTTTTTTTTCTTTTTTTACATTCTGCTCCAGGTATTCATCTTTCACTGAAAGATGTCGATCTACAAAGGCACCTTGTCAGCTGTTATTAGTTGACCCATGATAATTGAGAGGATACTACATAACTGCATAGTTTTACTTGACCGTCAAGAAGGACGTGTAGTTTATGATGTTTGTTTCGAGTACCTATCTGAATCGGATAGATCTGGAGTGTTGACTATGGGATATTTTAATAGGTTGTTTGAACCCACAAGATCTCTAGTGCAGCTAGTATTTTTTAAAGCATGACTTAGCTCTAATCTTAGTATGACCTTAGACTTTTTTTTTTTTGGTTTTTTTTTTATAGAGCCTGATAGGTGCTCACCTTTTTTTTTTATTTTTCTTTTGACAGAGCCTCATAGATACTCACCATTGACCCCTCTAGATGATACCTTTGGAGGATTATGACTTACCCACACTTAGCATCATAGACACTACTTCGTGAATGGTGTGTATGCATGCATGCCTATGTATGATGCCATGGTGTATTATTCGTTGTATGTTCTATTAGGATTTAAGTTTATAAGAAACTTGCAAGGGTTAGATCAAGAGGAAAAGACCCGTAACCAACCAAGGAAAAAAAAATTCAGTGCATGAATATTAACCCACACATTAAGAACTTGATCCTTAGATTAACAAGTCAAGGAAAATTATAAGAAATTCAAATAAAGAGAAGAATAGAAAATACACTTCTATGTAAGTGGAAATTTAGCATGGAATAACTAAGACCCTGGGCTAACCTTAGGGAAATGAATCGGGGTCTTACAAATATAGAATTTTCGACACGTCTTGTATGAAATCTTTGCTGATAGAGGGTAATTCCATTGCACAATATGATGCTGTTTGAATCAATTTGTAAAAGAAAAAAAAATTGAATAAAAAATTGTTCTTTTGATTATAAAATTTCTTTTAAACAAACATACTCTTATTGCAATCAAGTAATTAACAATTTTCAAATGAATGAATGTAAATTCTATCAAAAAACTTGTCACGGACTTATCAAATTGAGTATCAAACGAATTTCTAAGATTATTAAAGTAAAATGTAAAGGTTAAAGCTCACTGTTATAGAAACACACTTACACATCGATTATGTCACATTAGTTTAGAGACCACCATCTATTTGAGTAATGTTATATGTTAAAACAATCCACATCAACCAACATCTTTTTATTTGAAAAAAAACAATTTTACATATCTTTGTTTAATAAAAAACTAACGTGATATAATGTTGATGGTGGATTTTGTTTCTGTCAGAATCTAACCAACCTGAGAGGTTTTTCTAGGACTCAAACTATCTTCTGGTTGAACAAGCAAAGATGAAGAGGAAGATCAGAGGAAGATAGTAAAGACACGTAGTATTTTTAACGTGAGTTGGCTAAAACTGGGCAGCACCGGTCCCTACGTTCACTAAAATATTATTGCTTAAGAAGAAATTCTACAGAGTTTCAGTATAACTATTTCAGCTTAGTTTACAAGGATCTCCCTCCTCTTATTTATAGAGGATAGGGAGGTTACAATTGTAATTATGTAGTTTGTATTTCTGTTACATCAAAATAAATGTAAAATGTCTTCTGCAAACTGTGGGCTGACTTTTGAAATTTGCTTTCTGCAAGTGAGCCCTACACACCGCTTCCTATAGATTGGTCCTGCAAACAAAGTTTGAAAGGCTTGCTGCTTCAGGGCTTCCCTCAATTAGCCCCTAGCTAGGGAAGGTGCGATATTCGTGAGCTAGGACTCCCGGTCGCTGCTAGCCTTCGATCAGCGAGAACGATCTTCGTGAACTCACATATAGTGATATGTTGGCTATGCAAACTGGATCTCGTTCCTTGGTAAGCTGAGACTTTGTCTTGTTCTATGCTCATGTAGATAGCGACCTGTCGAGCTTGGTCCTTTTCTCACTTAGTCTTATTCTGCTGCCGGGCCTTTGCCAGCCTATTTCGTAAAATTGAAAAATGCCTATAATACAAGCCTCCCAACTTTCAACTTGCTCCATGAGCTAGGAATTAAATAGTTTCGCTGGCAAAGGACCTTCTTTACGAATTACCATGCAATCAAAGTCTTTGGTCAGTCTATCGTCTCATCTGACCCAGGCCATACCTCATGCTATACGTGTCTCACCACCATGAATAAGTCTGCCTCATTTTCTTCTAAGGCCTTTAATGAGAATGATTGGGAGCTTCTCCCGAACTCTTCAGTGAGATCAAGCTGGTCTATTTAAAGCATGGGGAGTTACTCCTCTTTCTGTCATTAAGTGAACTAATGGGAGCCTCAGACAAGCCCCCCATATTTTCGGTGGTCTATTTTTCCATAAAGGTGTTTATGGTCTGTTGTACAGGAAGCCTTTTCAAGCAATTCTCCTTCTCTGAGAATGGGGAAAGATCTTGCATAGATCTTGGATTATTTCCTTACAGTGATGCCATGGGGTTCTTCCTTTTCAGTCATCCTGGCATGCTTCTTTGTAATCCTTAGCATTAAGGGTGAGGCTGAGGAGGAGTTTGCTATTGAAGAGGATAACTGGAAGAAGAAAGTTAAGGACCCAACGTGCTCTTTAATCCCCCAGTCAATGGGAGTTCACCTCCCAACATCCGGCCTTCTCTTCCAAAATATAATAATTGTAGGCTTCTTTCATTTTGACTTGTATTCTAAATTTTCTCAATGCACATTTACCTCGTTAAGGCTTTTAATGAATGAAATCTCATGATTCTTTCATGTTGTATTGTGTTTGAATGTTCTGCACATCACAAATAATAATGTAAATTGCTACAAATCATAACAAAATGAGATACTTGAATAGCCAATCGACCATGCTTCTCAGTAAGCAACGAGCTGAACATCGAGGTGCCTTAGTTGCGAGTAGTATATATGTAGGTCGTATGAGAGCTTCAAATATCAGGTCACATGAGAGTTGCAAATATCAGGTCACATAAGAGCTACAAACATTAAGTCTCATGAGAGCTGGGAACATTAGGTCACATGAGAGCTACGCTTTGCGAGCTATGCTATAGCAACTTAGTTGCCCAAGAAATGAGTTTATTTTGAGTGTCTCCATGCCTTAACTAGACCAGAGGTCACAATTGGCCATGAGTTTATTTTAAGCATCTCCACACCTTTAACTAGACCAAAAGGTCATAATTGGCAATGAGTTTATTTTGAGCATCTCCATGCCTTAACTAAACTAAAAAGTCACTGTTGGTAATAAGTTTCCTGAATGAGCTCCTGTGGCCTCAACTTAAAGGCTAATAGTTATGCCAAAATAAGCTCCAACAGCCTCAGCTTGGAAGCTGGTAGTTGTACTAGAATGAGCTCCGGTGACCTCAACTTAGAAGCTGGTAATTGTGCCAAAATGAGCTCCGGTAGCCTCAGCTCGAAAGCTGATAGTTATACTAGAATGAGCTCTGGAGGTCTCAACTCAGAAGCTGGCAATTGTACCAAAATGAGCTCTAGTGGCCTCAACTCAAAAGCTGGCAGTTGTACCGGAATGAGCTCTACCGGCCCTAACTTGGAAGTTGGCAGTTGTACCGGAATAAGCTCCTATGGCCTCAACTTGGAAGCTGGTAGTTGTATTGGAATGAGCTCTGGTGGCCTCATCTCGGAAGCTGGCAATTAGATGAGGTCACAAGAGAGTTGCACCTCGGTAGTCCTTGAAGTTTGATGAGTAGCCAACTTCGTAATACTGAAAATAACTCACTTTAACACTTTACAGAGAATTGATTCAAAAACTAGCACAGAAATTTAACTTTTGAAATATATTTATAGCCTTAGTGAATAATCCTCACTGTGGAGGTCTACTCTTGTCCGGGAGCTTGCTAGGATTGTCTGAGTCGTCACCCCTAAAGTTGTACCATGTAGTCCCGCAAACAACTTCTTTTGGTTAGATCCTCAATTGCGTCCCTGAGTAATCGACAATTCCCAACCTTATTGTGGTAGGCATAAAATTCCTCTCTATTTCTTTGCCTATAGGGAACCCTTATAGGGTCGGGCTTCCTAAAGTCCTTTGTATCCCTTTCTACTATGTATATCCTATCCTGGGAGTCCAATAAGACGCTGTAGTGCTCATGGTGACCTGGGTGCTGAGGTCGTTTGCCTTTGGGTTTATTGGACTTCTTCACAGTCCGCTCGCCAAAGTGGTCACCTTGGTCCACATTGCCCCTCTTCTTATTATAGGCAGAGTTATCCTTCTCATCCTTCCAATTAAGCCTTCCCGTGCCGAAGGTTTCTTCCCATTTGATCTACTTGGTAGCTCGTTCATAAAACTTGATCAAATCCTTCACTGGGGACTTGTACAGACTTTTATACAACTTTCCATCTTTGCAGAGTCTCATGGAAACTATTGCCAAAATGGTTTCTTCAGATGGATTTTTCATCGAGTTGGCTTCAAGTCTAAGCCACAATGTAGTCATTCAACAACTCATGCTTTTGTTAAAAGATCATTGCGAGGTGACAGGGGGATAAGTTGCCTCTTCAACACTCGATACTGGCTAATGAACTTTTGTTGGCACTCTTCCCAATTACCTATTGAGTGAGCTAGAAGGTTTTTGAACCAAGCCTGAGGTACACCTCCTAGTGTAGCTAGGAAAACTCGGCATTTGACCAGAGGATTAACTGTTTGCAAATCCATCTGAATGGTGAATGTGTCCAGATGGTCATAAGGATCAGTGTCCCTATTGTACAGAGACTTTGAGCTTGAAGGGGAGGGGCTAAGCCTTGATCTCTTTGTAGAATGGCAACCTGTCGTCAAAATGAGCTCTATCATTAGGAGCTCAAAGATGTTCTTCTAACTGGTACATTTTTTGATACAATTCTTCCAATAGTGGGTTTCGTGCCCCAGATTGTTGGCCAGAAGATTGTTGATCCCTTTAACACTTCTAGTCATGAGAACAACGACCTGGGGACTGCTGTTGTGAGCAGCAACTGGAATATTGATTGGCTCTGCCCAAACATCCAGCTTGTTACTGTTGGGAAACATTCCTAGGTGTGGTGACTTTGTTCTGCCTTTGCAAACCCTAAGCTTGTGCTTGTGCTGGCATAGTGACTACCTTAGTCAGTTCTCCCATCATATTCTCCAGCCTCTCCTAGCATTGAAGCCAGGTTTACGGTCTATCGAGGCTATTCACAATAGCAATAGGTTGAAAAGAGCTGGCTAGGGGCAAGCTAATGGCAACACCTATGATAGGAGCAATAGAGGGGTTTGTTGTAGACATATGACCTTCTGAAAGGTTAACCAATGCATTTAAAGCTCTTGTAGCTCTCCCTCTTACCATTGCAGTTACACCAGAAATCAACCAATATACAAGAAATCAACCAGAGAATAGATGAGTCCCCACAGACAGTGCCAAAATGTTGACGGTGGATTTTGATTCTGCCGGAATCTAGCCAACCTAAGAGGTTCTTCTAAGACTCAAACTATCTTTTGGTTGAACAAGCAAAGATGAAGAGGAAGATTAGAGGAAGAATAGCAGAGACACACAGTATTTTTAACATGGTTCGGCTAAAATCAGGAAGCACCGGTCCTTACATCTATGGTAATATTATTGCTTAAGAAGAAATTCTACAGAGTTTCAATATAGCTATTTCAACTTAGCTTACAGGAATCTCCCTCCTCTTATTTATAGAGGATAGGGAGGTTACAATTGTAATTACACAATTCGTATTTCTGTGACATCAAAATAAATGTACAAGACAGCCTAGACTACTACAAACTGTTGGCTGACTTTTAAAGTTTTCTTTCTGCAGGTGGGCCCTACACGCTACTTCCTACAGACTGGTCCCACAAATAAAGTCTGAAAAGGTTACTACTTTAGGGCTTCCCTTAATTAGCCCGTAACTAGGCAAGGTGTGATATTAACGAGCTGGGACTCCCAGTTGCTGCTAGCCTTTGGTCAGCGAGAACGATCTTCGCGAGCTCACCTTTGGCAATCACCTTTGGCAATACGAGCTCGCACATAGTGAGATTTTGGCTATGTGAACTGGATCTCGTTCCTTGGTGAGCTAATACTTCATCTTGTTCTATGCTCGTGTAGATAGCGACCTGTCAAGCTTGGTCCTTTTCTCACGTAGTCTTATTTTACTGTCGAGCCTTTGTCAACCCGTTTCACAAAACCGGAAAACACCTATAACATATAATTTTTTAGAAAGATAACAACATCAGTTAAGTTATGGAACCATCACATTTTTGTCCACTAAAGACATCAGTTTTTATATAAAGCCAACAAATTTTCTCTAAAAAAGTATGCTACTAACTACATTTTTTTACAAAAACCTACTACTAGCTAACTTTTTACATAAACCTACTATTATTTGCATTTTTTACATAAACAATTATTGAACCAAAATATACAATCAACCAACACAATCCAAATTTGAACAATTTCAAACATTTTATTGGATCAACAAAAAATTCAACACACACAAAACTAATTAAAATAAAAAAAAGTGAAATTCACAACAAGTCTATACATTATTTTATCAAATTGTGTTGGAGAAATCCTGGCCATTGATTTTGGATTGTTGTCAATTTCTTCTTGAGTGTTAAGAGCATTAATTTCCTTCAAAGTACTATAAGTTTATACAAAACTAGCATGTTAAAATTAAATAGTTGCCTACATAAACACATAATCAAGTATAAGTATTTAAACTAAAAATTATATAGTTGCCTACATGTTCAATTAAACACATAATCAAGTATAAATATCTAAACTAAAAATTATATAACTAGTTGCCTACATATACAGTAAACATGTAATATATCAAGTATAAGCATCTAAATTAAAAATTATATTGTTGCCTACATATACAATAAACACATAATCAATTACCTTTAATTTTTCATAATTTTTTCTCTAGGAGGATCTTCAACCTATATTCCTTTAACATGATCATCCCATATGTAAAACTCCTCCAAGTTGCCTTCATCACCAACAATTTGTATCTTCCCTTAAAGAACTACAAAACACTTCTTATCAGTTGAGTCTATGATATAAAAAACTTGTTTTATTTAGAATGTCATTATGAACGGTTCCCCTTTATGACCTTGTCTATTAAAATCCACCGATGTGAAACCTAACTCATCGACTTAGAAAACATTGTTATTCTTAACTCATTTACATCGAAACACAAGCATCTTAAATTTGATGTAGTCAAGCTCCCATATGTCTTTAATGACACCATAATATGACATATTGACGTATACAAGATTTTTATCTTTGGAACTAGAAACATGCAATGACTGAGCCACCAAAGTAACCCCATTATTTTGCATAATGCTCCAATCATCATGTCCTCTTGTGTAGAAAGAATAGCCATTGATGTCATATCCATGATAAGATAAGACCTCCATGTGAGGCCTATGGGCTAACCATCTTGTAGTCTTAGAAACATCATTTGGTGTTTATGCCAACTGAAAATGAACATGATTTTGGAACTAAGTGATGAAGGAGTAGTTGTGTTTAGCTTGTACCCACTGTTAATTCTTTCCATGATTCTACACTCTTGTAATGGTCATATCCCTATCCAAGTAAGGATCCACTTTTTCACTGTTATCCAAAACATAAAGGTGTGCTTGTACCCATATTTCATGACTAATGCTCACCACCAGAGTCCTCACCCTTACCAGTAATTCTTCCTTCATGATGAGACTTGGGAACTCTAATAACTACTATATTTGATAAGTATTCACTATAGAACTCAATAACCTCTTCAACTATGTAGCCTTCAAAAATACATGCTTCAAGCTTATGTCAATTCCTCATATACCTTTTTAGGATTTTTGTATATCACTCAAACGGGTATGTCCACCTCAAATAAATCGATCCACAGAGTTTTATCTTTCTCATAAATGAACAATAGATGCACCATAATGTTAAAAAAGAAGATAAAAAATATATCTCAAACTGACATAGCATAACAATAACTTCCCTTTGCAAGTCATCCAATTTCTCAAGGTCAACGACTTTTTTACATATTGCATGAAAGAAAAGACAAAGTCTAGTAATGACATATCTCATATGTTTAAGCAATATTGATCGGATAGTCACCAATAATAATTGTTGCATTAAAGCATGATAATCATGAGACTTCAAACTAACTAATTTCAAATCATCCATTGAAACAAGGCTTCTGATGTTTGAAAAATACCCCTACAGCACCTCTAAACTATGTAGACACTCATAAAAACTTATTTTCTCCTTTCTAGACATAGTATGACAAGCTAAAGACAAATATGTATGTTGACCTTTCTTCTCTAGTGCTAATTCTTTTCGTATTGCTATTTCAACTAAGTCTAGTTTAGCTTTGACTCCATCCTCAATCTTACCTGGTATGTTCAAAAGTGTTTCAATGAGATTATCACAGATATTTTTCTCTACATGTATCACATCAAGATTATGTTGCATAAACAAGATTTGCCAATATGGAAGATCAAAGAATATGGACCTCTTTTTTCATGAAGTCTTATCACTAGTAGATAATAAGTTTTGGAAGAGCATGCATAATTGAAAATTAGAATATATCCATTGAAAGCCACCAAGGATCCATGCAAAAAAAAACCCATAAATCAGTTGTAAGTATCATACCTTTATAGCATGAGAAAAGATCTTGCTGTAGAAACATCAGAATCACAGCTGCCTACATCACCCCATGAACAAATTGAATCGTACCTCTGCGATTTTAAATCACGAACGTAACCATGATCTAGATTATGAATTCAACCACGATCTAAATCACGAGCACAATTCAATAAAGTTGTGTCTTTATGGTATCCACACGAGTTAACCTGAAAACTCCAATCTGTGAATATATCGGATGGAGCAATTCAACTCTCATGCAGTGTTCGCAACTAGATCTATTTTGGTTCTACCTCTTTTATATTCCTTTTATCTATGCAATAGATTATCTAGCTAGGATTTTATAAGATTATATTTATAGGCAATCTCTAAGCAAAACTCCTTAAAAGAGTTGAATACATTGGACTTGGATTATTGGCTAGGAAAATAAATGGTTTTAGTTAATAATCAGTCCATATGTAGTATGATAGTTCAATACGTTGGCCTTGGATTATTGGCTAGATCCAATGAATGGTTCTAGTCAACAATCAGTCTAATGTATCATGATAGTTGAATACATTGGCCTTGAATTATTAGGCTAGGTCCAATGAATGGTTCTAGTCAATAATTATTCCATTGTATTATAACTTTAGTAAAAGCTAAATCATATTGGCCATATCCCAATTAAGAGCTCTGGTCTAACTAGGAGTCCTAATAATACTATAATAACTCCAATTTTTAACTCATTTTTGGTCTACAACCCTATAGGCTCCCATCATATTGGTAGTAATCCTAAAATTATATTTTAAAATCACAAATAGTGAGTGATATCTAGCAATACATCACTACTACCCAAGTGATGAGAATATCAGTGATTTGACATAATTTTTCCATGACCAATGTTTCCATTTAGTCTAGTCCTTTTATCATTGATATCTAGACCGAACTTGAGGTATGGAATGTGTCACCCTCTTTATAGTTCAATCTATGTGTTTCTTGATCCCTGAGTTGACAAACCCAAAATAAATGAGATCAATATCACAATTGACTCATTTGAGCATAGCCATACATGTTGTAATCATACTCAATCTCCTTTCATGAAAGAGAGACAAATCCCATCTAGGTCACTTACATCCCTTTACATGATTAGTCATATACCCAATAACTGACTTTGTAGCTAACCCTATTATAGGTGACGTTAGGCAATATCAAAGTATATAATTTCTCATGTAGGAAACCATGGTGATCTCATGTTAAAGGACCACAAACACCATTGTCACTATGAGACTTACTTATGACACTTATACAACAATCTATATAGCATTCTCATGGCGGGTCTGTCTAGTACACTTGTTCTTTAACATGTACCCATATGTTAGTTTAATATCTCATATCCATGACCAGTAAGGTCTGGTCATCAACCAACATACATACTAGTCTCCATGTATCATTATTATCCTAATTCAGAATAATACTTAACTAAGGACATTTAAGAATAGTGTTTATAGAAACAACTATCCTGAAAACAAATATTATGTTTATACATATTACACAAATATAAAAAAAAAAGCATAATAATTTGAAATGCCTTATATATATAAAATAAAACACAATACAATGTATGCTCATATAATCATCCTATGATTCACTTTTACAACATACCAACAGTAAGTGTATAGGATTTGCCAAAAATGACATCAATATTTTTCACTTGTTCATAAACCTAGTCCCTAAATAATGGAATTGGAGTTTTTCCCTCCTCTAATGAGCCATTGAAAGCCATTATTTGCCTATGATAATGGTGTGACTAAGGAAGAAATCCTTAGTGATCGAGATACAATGTCTTTTTTCCATACTTAAGTTGACAAGAAGATATATCATTCTCACAAATACAACATATTGTATGTCCTTTAACATTGTATCAAGACAAGTTTCTATAAGTTGGGAGGTTATTTGTTGTGCAAAAGAGCAAGCCATGCAACTGAAAAGACTTTTGACAATATATGTCAAACACTGACACACGTACATCTCACATCATCCTCAAGTCATCAATAAGCAATGCCAAAAAGACATATATCATTTCCTGGTTAATTAGGGCCCAAAATCATCAATGACAACATTATTGCTCAGGTCACCATGAGGCTTCATTCCATATATATAAAGTCCAAACTTAAGGTTTCTTACTTCACTATCAAATTCAAGGCTCATTCTTTTTCAATTTGTAACGTGATGCCCCATATTTTTGACACTCTTGTAAACTTTTGTGTTTCTTTCAATACAGTATACAATCATTAGGGTAAGCATGTGTCTTCTTATACTCCATGCCCATCAGGCACAAGTTTTTCTTACCCTCATAAGTACAATTTTGAAGTTTATTATCTTTCAAAAGCATATCTATTAACACTTCAAGTAAAGCTGTGAAACTCTTGTGACTCCACCCATTCCCCATTTTCAAGTTGAATAATCTTAACACAATAGATAATCATGTAAATTTAATACAACCAACATACAACGGCTTTTCTACATCACTTAATAAGCTTTCAAGGATATGGTACGCTTGTACAACATCATTACCTTATCCTCTAATCGATCATCCAATCCCACATCAATTTCATTATTTTGGTACCCCCTTGTCTTGATAATTACTAGACATACTAGACAATTCACTTTCACAATGTCATATCTATTGTATACACCCTTTCTCAATGCCACAAAAAAATAAATGATTTTTTATTACCTCAGCTTTTGTTCTCTTAACACAACAACATTTCACACAAAGATACCTAATCAACTTATTACTATTGGTAACATGTTGATTAATAGCAAATCTAATAATCTCTTTAACCTCATTTGCGTATTATTCATTCAACCGATCAACAAACATACACCTATGATCCATGACTACCCAATCTAAATTGTAACAAATACATGAGTTAACAAATAATTTTGGATGAATTTAATTTGAAAAATCCTAGAATTATGGAAGTATTTCAATTTGTTCTACATTTCAACAAATACACAAGTTAATCAATTATGGATGGCCTTGAATTGTTTTACCAAAAATATTTCAATTTATTCCTAAATGATTTAAGGTTAGAGGTGTGTTTTTGGATTGAAATTTAAATGTTGAAAAGGTTTTGAAATGGTTTTATAAAAATTTAATTTCAAAACAAACTTTTTAAAAAGCAAACTCTAGCCTCATGATCATGATCATACCCACAAGGCAACTATTTGAGAGCTTTTGAATTTAGGTGATTCTTATTGCAATTTAAATTATCTTTCACGATCCTGATTGCAAGCTTTTGAAAAGTGCCAAAGAGTTTTCACTTCAGGCCAATTTGAATATGCACAATATATTATTGTGGTTCATTTTGTTTATAATAGATTTGAGTAGTTGATATTGTGACTATTGTATCTCTAAAATTTAGTGTGAGTCCATGGCCACAAATACAACCACACACACACATCCATTTACATCTTCTAGTTGGTACAATCCAAAATTAAGAAACAACTAGGGCACACAATTAAACATAATCAACACACAATTCATCTCATCTACATAGCATCAATCATTAATAAAATTCCAAAAGAAAAGTAGTTGCCATCAAGAAATAAAGAGAAAGTGAGACAAAGAAGATTGGTTTAAACTATTGAGAGAGTGAGACTAAACTAGGCTTTTATGGCCAGTGAGAGAGTGAGAAAGGGGGGAGTGTCTTTGAATTACTAAAGATGAAGGGAGAGAGAGCTAGGATTTCAAACCAATAAGAGAGCGAAAGTTACAGTCAGGTCTATAAAAAATTTTTATAAATGACATACTTTTAACATCGAATCTTTAGTAAAAATCGACGTTGTATATCGCATTGTTAGTTTCTATGTTGGTTTTTTAAGACAACCAATGTCTTAATTTTCATCTAACCACATACTTTCCATGCATTGTGTCTCATTTATTTTGAATTATTTTTTACCATTTTACTTTTAAGATAATATATTATAATTCTCACAAATAAATTGCCCAAAGGCTAATTATTTTCTAAATTATTTTATCCATTAAATAATACTTAAATTCTTGAATTATTTTATCTAATTAAATAATATTTAAATTCTTAAATTATTCTATAGTTTTAGTAAAATGGAATTATTTGATTGGAAATAGAAAAAATTAATGATCAAAGAATAATTTTCTTCATAAATAAAATTGGCCAAAATAATTTGAGTAAAGCTTGTAAAAAATTAAATATTTAAAAATGAAAATCTCATTTGTTTGCATATAAGTAAAAGACCTTTACTCATATACAAAAATGTGCTTAAACTTTAGACACAATTTTGGCTAACACACTAACATCCTAGCTCTTAACTCATCTTTTTAAAAATAACAAACAATTATATTTAATAATTTTCATTTACCATGTACAGAAACTTTAGGCATCAGTTTTGGTTAAAAAAAATCTACGTTATTTCTCTTAACTCATATTTTTAAAAAATAAAAGGCATCTAATATTTCATCTACATTGGTTCCTAATACAAAATCAACATCTAAAGCATAAAGGATGTTTGTTTTGGTTAAAAAACAAACGTCATTTCTTTTAACTTATCTTTTCAAAAAAAATAAAAAGAGCATATATATTTTATTGGAAAAAAATTTAATACATTACAAAATAACAATATTAAAATCAAGACATTACACTCTATTTCTATATAACTTATATTACATTATCTGTTTTTATACAATTATTCAACCAAATTGAGTAGGAGAAATTCAGCTAATTGATCTCAAATGTGGTCAATTTCTATTTCAGTGTAAGGACTAGTATCTCCTCCAAAGTATTATAAATTTATACAAAACTAACATCAATTTGAGTTTTGTGCTCATAACAATACACCAGCACTTGCACTATCACAAGTCTTTCATAAAATAAAACTTAAATCAAAACGTCCAGCAAATAAGCCTTCATACACAAAATAAAGATATATATATAGTTTTTGTTGTTTGTTCAACTTATACACTTTTTATTGAGTTGTTATGTTTCTTTTAGACTTCTTATTCCTTGTTAGCCTTCCTTGTCTTCATTATTCATACACTACAAAACTAAAAATACATCATAGTTTACAACTTAATCTAATTTTTATAAGATGGTCTGGGCTAAGAATTTCTATCCTTATTTTGTTATTCTCATTCAGGGAATTTGCCTAATCAAAAGCTTGTCTTTTGGCCCATTACTATCATTCATATGTGGTCTTTGTGGGGCTGCCTGCCTGCTACTTAAAAAAAATGACAAATCCCTACAAGCTGAGAGGATTATGACAAGTAAAGCTCCAATGTAGGGACTTTCTAGCATTTGAATGCCAAGAAAGGCATCTACCTGACTTACACAATGGTCGTAAATTCTTGGAAGCATTATTTGTGCCTTTTTTGCCTCATAAGTAAATGGTTCAAATCTCTTACATATGCGTGAACTAACAAATTATGGCTATTATTAGTTGCCATTGTACAATAAGTTGACATAAAATTCAAGAGCCATATAAGTAAGGACCTAAATCTCTTATCTAGCATGTGAGCTGACATTAACAACCAGATGATTAGGGGACTTAACCAAGAAAACATATACACCTAAATCTCTTATCTAGCTAAAGGCAATGCTAAACTAATAAGAGTGAAATATTTTATTACCTTTTCTAGATCTTGGTTTTCCTTCATTTGAGTGAATATGTCATTTATATACCTCAATATAAAGTATCTACACTCCACATTTCTTTATTGACAATGGCATTACAACAAATCAAATATATACTTAAATAAACATTTTCAATTCTTGAAATTACTTTGATTATTATAAAAAGATATTCAAGATGATAAAAAAAACTTACCTTTATGTTAATCCATTTTGTGTTAGGCTTTTGCCTAAACTGTTTAGGTAAAAATGAATGTTAAGAGATTTATTTAATTAAATTCATGTAAGAAATTGGTATATTAATAAAGGAAATTATATATAATATAAATTCAAAATCTAAATTCTAATTTACAAGTCAACTTAAGAGTCAACTATGTTCTTGATATCCTTGTGTGGTGGATTTCCTAAGGAATCAAGCCAGTACACCACATTTCTCTTTGCATAAATCATGCACAGCATTTAATGATGCTTATAATAATAAAATATCAAATAAGTAATATAATAGATTGAGAGCTTATCCATTGTAACAATTAGATACTTACGCCTCAATATGTGAGAACATATTGCTTCTTTTCTTTCAGGATTCTCGACATGCATTCTATTTTCTTGTGAAAGGTGGAGCCCATCTGTGCTAGTAACTATAGTCATAGGTATCCATAGTAAGCATCCAATCCCTTGGTCTCACAATCACAATACATAAACCTTTAGAAGGAAATAAAGAAAATGGTTAACAAAACACTTTAAACTATATAATATAAATAAAATTATGAATTGAAAATTAAAGGTAAACTCACTTTTCAAAAAGTTGGATGCAAGATATATTCATCTCTTCCATGGCTAAAAATTACAAGATGTTATCCTTGGTCATGAAAATTTCACATTCATTACCCACGACCTTGGCATCTATGTGAATTTGGAAAAAAAATCATCATTAGCCATCTTCTTAGCCATAACAAATAACCTTTTGCTTGATTCCACAGTAAGCATCTCTTAAAGTTGCTTTAACTGAGTTGGTTAAACCTTTGATTCCTTTATCTACTTATTCTCAACTTCCCTGACTTCCTCCCCTTTCTACTCACTCCTTTCAACGTGAGATGTCTAGTTGACATGCATAAAATTATAAAATTTAGATATTAGAAATATAATAAAATTAGATCTCTCAAATAAAGTACTTATTAAATAGAAAACAATACCTTTATAGCTAAAGTGATCAGACTCTTTGACCATACGATGTAAGTTTCAATTTGGGCCACTATCCCTAATTCATCCATTGGCACTATTAGTTTTCTAGTATGATCCAGTGGAGTGTCAATGACGACCTTCACCTGATTACCCAACAGTACTTGGCAATGGAGGGTGCGGCTATGGAAAACTCTCTCATACGTCACTGTATGGTCCTCAGGTGCTAGAGCTAGCTAACATTTGGCTCCTTCTTATATGAATAAAAAACCAAATTGAAAAAGTCATAATGCTACTTTTCATAGAAAATATTAGCAACTGCTTACATAATAAAGGAACTTTAAGTTTTAAGTGATAGTCATTTATCTTCAATAGCTCTATGAATGGGTCAAGGTCTCTAAGGCAGCTGCCTTTCGTGCTACTAGGCGGGAGAGGAAGGTGCATCTCTACCTCATCATCTAACGGCTTAGGGTCGACGAGAGGTTGCATGTGTTAGCCTTGCTATCATATCTCCTTCAGTTTTGATGTTGAAAAATAATTTTATTTAATGTCACGATCTAACTATATGCTTTTAACTGTTTGTTCATTTTGCAAACTTAAAGCTGATCAAGTGTGTTCTAATCAGTTTTAATCTAAATAAATTTCTAAAAATAGCTAAACTAAGGTAGAAATAAATCAAATAAAATGAGTTTAAAACAAATATTTTCTGACTATGTTTTCAATGTATTCTCACAAGTTGAATTTTTATAAAAAAAAAATTATTTTTTACTGTATGAATCAATTCATACAAGAAATCTTATGGAATGTACTTGAATCGACTCACAAATTGATTCATGAAAAAAAGTTTTTGAAAATGCTTTTACCAAAACATTGGAAAATATTTTGAATCAATTAGGTAATTGATTCATAACCTTTTTAAACAAAAGGCTAAATTGATTTATGCATCGATTCAATGAAGAAATTCTTGATAATCTTCATAAGAAGAATCGATTCACAAATCAATTCATTAATTGGTAACCACAAATCGATTCAAAGTTCAAAAGTTAATTATTTTTCAAAAGTCAGTTATAGCAGCTATAAATAACCTTTACCTCATTTTAACACAACAGAGTTTTCAATTTTCTCACACTTTTAGAGCATAAAAACAGAGAGTTTTTTAGCTTCATCTAATCTAAATTCTACCTCTTCAATCCACATTTGATTTATGATATTGGATCAAATCTGAGGAGAATACAACTGGTTAATTGAGATTTTTATCTCAATTGTTAGTATTGTATACTTGACTCTTACTTCTTTATTTTTAATTTCACAATTTCTAGGTTAATAGGAATTAAAGATACAAGGAAGAGGTTGATCTTCCCTTGCATCTTCTTTTAGTTGTAAGGTTGATTACAATTAAGCTAAAGGTATAGTGTTATT
>JANHAO010000787.1:0-37380 GCA_026873985.1 Saraca asoca | reverse complement strand
TGAAAGATCTTGGAGAAGCATCTTTTGTGTTAGGAATTGAGATTCACAGAAACAGATCACGTGGTATGCTTGGATTGTCTCAGAAGGCTTACATTAATCGAGTCTTGGAAAAATTTAACATGCAAAATTGCAAACCTGGGGAGGTTCCAGTCATTAAAGGTGGCAAATTCAACAAAGATCAATGTCCTAAAAATGAGCTTGAGAAAGCAAAAATGAAAGATAAACCTTTTACTAGTGCATTGGAGAGCTTGATGTATGCTCAGATTTACACTAGGCCTAACATTGCTTTCATAGTAGGCATTTTGGGAAGATACCAGTCTAATCTTGGTAAAGATCGTTGGATAGCTACTAAGAAAGTAACAAGGTATTTGCAAAGTACTAAAGACTACATGCTTGTATATAGAAGAGTCAATGAATTAGAGATAGTGGGCTATTCTGACTCAAATTTTACTGGGAGCCCTGATGATAGGAAATCAACCTTAAGCTATATTTTCATAATGGCTGGAGGTGCAATATCCTAGAAAACCAAGAAACAAACATTGGTTGCCTCTTCTACATGCAAGCAGAGTTTATTGCTACTTATGCTACTGCTACTCATACTATTTGGCTAAAAAATTTAGTAACAGGACTTCATATTGTGGATTCCATTGCTAGGCCATTGAGGATCTACTGTGATAATAGTGTTGCAGTGTTTTATATTAAGAATAATAAAACTACCAGTGGTTCAAAGCATCTAGAATTGAAGTACCTGACTGTAAGGGATCTTGTGAAGACCAGAAGTATAAAAGTTAAGCACACCGACACAGAGTCCATGCTAGTTGATCCCTTAACCAAGGGGTTCAGGCCCATAGTGTTTAAAAAACATATGGAAAACATAGGCATTTTAAGTTCTTTTGATGTACTTGGTTAATGGGAGGCTTGTTAATGATGTCCTTTTGGTCATCATGTTAGATTATAATCATTAGACATTTTATGTTAAGTTGACATGCAAATGATTTTATAAGTAATTGAAAATACAGTACTCATATTATTATTGTCTTACAAATATATTTTTTTTGTATTTCCATTACTGTATTATGAAACTCGATGTCATTGGGACCACTATGCCTGTGGTTGACACCATATTGGAGTTTGAGGCATGATGGTTCTTCATGAACCATACCATTTTAAAACTCGGTGTCATTAAGATCACCATGCTTGTGGTTGACGCCATATTGGAGTTTGAGGCATAATGGTTCTCCATGAATCATACAATTTCTATAGCTTTAAAGCGATTATTTGTGAGAGAAATTATATAGACTGACAATGAAAATAGTATTATTGCCATTGGATCACATTGGTATACTATTTTCTTGCTGCACTCTACACCAATGACTAGCGGACGGAATCGATGACATTTGTAACCATGGATTGGTCATGCATCAATAAGGGGTGTATTAACTACTAGGATTTGATGTCATTTGATTTTTAGTTGGGTAGAGTCATATTTAGATGTCGCATCTTAGATTATGTGCTATCTAAAATGGTGGCCAGATTTTAGGAAAAACAAGTCATTAGCCCGAGAATCGGTTTCAAAAAATAAAAGTTTTAAAATAACACAATTATTTTTGCCTAAGTGGGAGAATGTAAGAATTATTTTTATAATTCTTCTAGTGGGCTGCAAATAATTTTGTTTTTGTTTTATTAAAATAAACGGGCTAAAACATAATCTATAAGTGAATGCAAAAGATAGTCTATTAATCTATTAAGGTGATTCATATGCATTGGGCTAGGACATCTGTTGGTGATTGGTGTGAGTCTTATAGTGCGGGCCTTAACCCTGAAGCCTATGATGGGAGGGCCCAAGGGTTAATATATTGGCTAGGTCCCCTCTGCTCTCTTATGATTATTTAAATCTATCAGAGCTCCTCTTCCCATCCAAAGCATGATTGTTGATACAGTGAGAAACAGATGAAGTACCTAGCTCTTCACATCTATAGATTGTAGATCAAGAAGAGATTTGATCATTTGTGAGTATAGCTAACCATGCCCTCCATAGGTATATGTCTAATATTCTCAATACTCTAATTTCATGCAATTTCATTATTTTGATTCCTTCTTACAAGCATAACTCCGAACTTTAAGTCCCCACAAAAGTCTTAGAACTCAAAGCCTATTAACATGGAAGTAGAGGTATAAAATCAAGCTGCTGAGACTTTGAAACCAAAATTCCTTGATAATAGCCATACTCTCCCATTCATAAAGCAAGAGATATCTGAGTTACAAAGCATAAAGATGGATCCTATAATAGCGACTATAGGTGGTATGAGCGTGCACCTTGATAGACTCAGGTTTTCTACCTCAACTTAATCATTCTTTTTGTCTTCATAAATTGTGTGTCATGGAATTGTAGCGTGTCTAGATCAAAGGCTTTACTGAAACTCTAATGAGATTTGGTGGAAAGCATATGATTGATACTTTTGTTATTCTAGAACCTAGAGTTAGTGGGGACAAGGCTCATCGAAGAATTAAAAAAAATTGGTTTTCAGGCTTCAGTTCGTGTGGACTCTATTCAATTACTCTGTAGGTATTTAGGTAACTTGGAATCCTTCCAAGGTTAATGTTTGTATCATTAACCTCTCGGATTAGCTTATTCATACTCGAGTTACATCTCTAGATGATAAATATCAAGCTTACATGACTTTTATTTATGGAATCTCCATGTAGTAGGAACTTGAAATTCTTTGGAACAAGTTAGGAAATGTTTCTTTTGGTATGCAAGATCCTTGGATGCTCATCAGAGATTTTAATTCTTATCTTGTAGAACATGAGAAAATAAAAGGAAGACCCCCTAATTGAAATGCCATGAAGAAATTAAGAGATTTTGTGGAGAATTGTGGGTTGTTGGATTTGGGATTTTTTTAGCGATACCTTAAAGGATATAGGCTTTTCTAATAATTTCATTTTAATCATTATGGTCTGTGTGTCTATGTGTTTTATACAAATTTTATCAAATGGTTCTCCTACAAAAAATTTCTATCCTATGCATGATCTAAGATAAGGTGATCCATTATCTTCCTATTTGTTTATTTTATGTATAGAGAGACTGGCTCATTGTATCCATTATGTGGTTAAGATGAAAAATTGGAACCCAGTAGTCCTAAACAAAGATTGGCCTCCAATTTCACATTTTGCTTTACGAATGATTTAGTTTTATTTGCTGAAGCTTCTCTTGATCAAGCTAATGTCATTAATTCTTGTTTGAAAATTTTCTGATCATTTTCAAGCCAAAAAGGTTAGCAAGGATAAGACAAGAGTATGCTTTTCAAGTAATGTAAATCATAATCGAGCAATGGAAATTAGTGGAAGCCTCAATTTTGGTCTTACTTCTAATCTTTGTACATGATGCCCACTCTTGGCCAACATGCTAACTTTCTAATAAATTTGAGCCATACTTGGATAGATATTAAGGGCATTGAGGGTTTTGTTACCCATACAATCAAAATCCCAATGTAACATCACCACAAGCCAACATGAGCATGTAGACGAAGCATAAGTGCATACTGAGTCTTAAAGAACATGCTACATAAGAAGCCTCTAGTGCATATCAAGAAAGAACTTTTTTAAAAAAAAAAAAAAAGAGTGATAACTCCATTTTATTAATATATGCCTCATTACATAATTTTAAGTGTGGAGGGGGAGTTTCTCTAAGCTCCACACTCTGATCCCTAACTTAAGTCACAGTGCCCACCAAGTCACCGGACACGCCCCCTTAAAAGAGCATTTTAAGCAACAGCCTTATCAACAAGAATAGACATACTTTTTCCTAGTTAATATAAGGACTTTTCTCCTAACTCCTAAGGGTTCTAATGTGCTATCTCATATGGATGCAAAGATAAAAATGCAAGGATCACAACCATGTACTTTTCTACTCATACTGGATAAATAATTGATGCTAAAAAGACGTAAATACCCTCAAAATGGGAAATTTTCTAAAAAAATAATCTACAAGTGCATTTACTTCCAAATTCGAATAACAAGGCCTCCTCTTCATGCTTGATTTTTACACCAAGTTTCATCGAAAACTAAGCATGTTTACCTCCCAAATTGGTTCACAAGGTCGACTTGTGACATTCTTCTTCACTTTAAATGTCAATGCGCTCATTGACTCCTCAATCTGACATAGCTTCGATGAAGGTTTCTCCTTTCGAACGCCAGCTTCTTAAATCTTCATGTGGGTCTTTAGCCTACTCCACTCAAACCACTTCTTTGACCACTCTACTTATCTCTTTGAGCTAACATATTCAAGAGGCTTTGATGAATGAGACCCTCAACCTAACATAGTTTTTAGGATCGTCATCAGTCTACTACTTCTCAACTTCTGCTTAAACTTCCTCTTGGCTCTATCTCCTTGAACTCATACCATTGCACATTTGCTTTCCCTCCATAAACTTTGGGTAGTTGCCTCTACAACTCCATTATCTATGACAATGATGCTACCTCTACAAACTTTGTATTCTACCTCTATAGACTCTGCTTTATTGTCTTAACACAAGCTCATATGTCACTATCTCCACAACTCTCCCGATTTTGTCACCTCTGTAACTTCACTTATCCCAATGCCTCTATAGTATTTAGGTTGTTACCTCTATAACTTGTGCTTACCTTATTTTCTCTGTAGCTTGCAACATACTATCCCCACACAACTCTTTGACTTAACTTGTTGTCTCCACACAGCTCTCGATTCCACTCACTACCTTTGTAGTTCTCGATTCCACTCACTACCTCTGTAGCATAATTGTATGATATCTCCATAGCTTGTGCACTTGCTTAGTATTTTGGACATTTACTAATAGATAGCCCCGCATCTGATGTCCCATACCACTAATATGAGATGTGCAAGTCTTATATCTTGTTCATGTGCAAGTTCTATACCTTGCTCACAAAACATGACCTGCTCGCAAGTCCCATACCTTGCTTACAAGTCTGCTTATGTTAGGTTCAATCAATCCCCTATACTTCCACTACGCAACTTTCACACTTAATCGAATCCTCTTGACCCTCTCTGAATTAACACTTTCATGGTATTATTCAACCATCACAGTCTAATCGAAGTTTATGCAACCTAGCACCATGGTCCTCATGACCTCTCATAAGTTTATACGCTTAAGTGTTATCTATTCAAAGATGATACTGGCTCATCTCCTGTGACCCTTGTAGCCACTCACTAGTATCATTGCCTCCTAGCAACTTCTTTAATGATCAATTCCCTCTCTCTTAGCATTTTTTGAGTAACATTCCTCCTTAAAAAACTTCTTCTTTGAGCATATCCTCGTGATGGCTCCCTCACATCAATGGCTTTGATGGGGGTTAAGCATCAAGCATCCTTGACTCAAGCTCGAGTTTCACTTTGTCTATACACAAGCAATTGTGAATCTCATGCTCATTGTTACAAAGTATGTCTTACGACTATGGAGTGCTAGTTTGCTATGCCTCGAGGTCATTACTGATACTCTATTAAGCAACTATGTAGCTTTACCTCACTATGCATGTATCATTGCCACTTGTATGGGACAATGATGTGCTAACTCCCTAGCATTTTGTCTCAAATCTTATAGATTAATGCTACAACTCACTCTTGCATCTACAAATTATGCATAATGGATCCCTCCTAGATCATCTCATTCCCCTCTGGGTTTACTCTTTTGAGTAAAATTCATGCCCTCTAACATGATTTTGGACTCCTTAAATAAGAGTAATCCACTCAACACATCACAAAAGATGTGTCATCCTGTAGGATATGTCTATTGTCTATTGTGGCTATGCTTTCTCAAACATAATTGTGACTTTGCCTTCTAAGCTTCGTTGATAGCTAATATGTCATTCATGGACATGGTCAAGCTTTCTCCACAAGACTAAGGCTTCTTTCAGGGTTTCTTCCCACTAGATAAGCCATTAATTCACTCACTCTTTCAAGTGGTTTTACAGTCCTTTGAATACCTATTATGAATGAGTGCATAATTAATGTACCATGTTGTATAGCAAGTCCACTAACTTCTATACACGCTTGCACTTGATGCACTATTAATGTTATCTCGAATGCAATATCTCGCACACTAATGCTCAAATTGCTCCAACCTTTTGCACCTCTCTTAGTCAAGTCTTTAGCAGCATCTCTTTGCTATTTTCCATAAATGTCTATTTGACTCACAAACTCCACATGCTTTTAACAAGCCAAATCTACCCCAATCATGGCCCATCTGGTTTATTCTCTTTAGCACAATTGAACTTTGATACCAAGCTATCACCGGTTGGTATCTTTCTAGCCAAAATTATGCGATGCATGATGCCCATTCTTGGCTAACATGCCAACCTTCCAATAAATTTGAGCCACACTTAGATAGATATTCCGGGTATTGAGGATTTTGTCACCCATACAACTAAAATCCCATGTGCAACATGTCTGCAAGCTAATATGAGCATGTTATCGAAGCATTAGTGCATACTAAGTCTTAAAGAGTATGCCACACAAGAAGCCTTTAGTGCATATCAAGAAATGCCAACATGAGGATGTACTCAAAGAAGGCGGCTTTAGAGGATGGATATTGCTCAAGAAATGCTAAGAAAGAGGGCACGAATCATTGAAGAATTTGCTGTAAGGGTAATGATACTAGTGAGTGGCTATGAGAGTCGTAGGAGATAAGCCACTATCATCTTTGAGGAGATAATACTCAAAGCGTACAATCCTAGAAGGGGTCATGAGGACCATAGTTCATGATAGTATCAATTTTGATTAAACTGTGAAGGTCAAATGATACCACGAAGGTGTCATTCAGAGAGGGTCAAGAGGATCAAATCGTGTGTGAAAGTTACATAATGGAAGTATAGTAGATTGATCAAACCCAGTGTGAGCATACTTGTAAGCAAGGTATAGGACTTGCAAGTAGACCATGTTTTGTAAGCAAAGTATAGACTTGCGTTTGAACAAGATATGAGAGTTGGGTCTCTCACATTGATGGTATGGGACATTGGATGTAAGGCTATCTATCAGTAGACATCCAAATACCAAACAGGTGCACAAGCTATGGAGGTAGCATATATTGATGCTGCAGAGGTAGCAAGTCAAGCCAAGAACTACAAAGGTAGTGAGTTGAATCAAGAGCTGTGCAAAGACAATGAATCAAATCAAGCTCTATAGAGGTAGCAAGTTGAAGAGTTATTTGAGGATAGTGTGTTGCAAGCTACAAAAGTAGTGAGGCAAGTATAAGTTACAGAGGTAACAACCCAAACGCTACAAAGGCAATGAGACAGGTGAAGTTGCAGAGGTGACACAACCAGGAGAGTTATGGAGATAGTGACATGTGAATTTGTATTAAGACAATGAAGTTGAGTCTACAGAGGTAGAATATAAAGTCCACAAGGGTAGCATCGTCGAAGACACTAAAGTTATAGAGGTAATTACCTAAAGTTTATGGAGGGAAAGTAAATGTGCAATAGTGCGAGTTCAAGGAGATAGAGCTGAGAGAAAGTCTAGGGAAGAGTTAAGGAGCAGCAGGCTAATGACGATCCTAAAAGCTATGTCAAGTTGAGGGTATCATTCATCAAAGCCTCTTAAATGATGTTAGCTCAAAGAGACAAGTAGAGTGGTCAAGTAAGTAGTTCGAGTGAAGTAAATTGAAGATCACATAAAGATTCGAGAAGCTAGTGCTCAAAAGGAGAAACCTTCATGTAAGCTGTGTTAAATTGAGGTGTCAATGAGGGCATTAACATTTGAAGTGGGGAACCAGTTTGATAGGCAAACGTGCTTGATTTTGAACAAAACTTAGTGTAAAAATCAAGCATGAAAAGGAGGCCTTATGGAGCAAATTTGGGAGCAAATGCACTTATAGATTATTTTTCCAAATTTTTTCTATTTTTTAGGTATTTATATCTTTTTAGCATCGATCATTTATCCAGTACAAGTAAAAAAGTACATGGTTGTGATCCTTACATTTTTATCTTCATGCCCATGTGAGACAGTACATTAGAACCATTAGGCGCTAGGAAAAAAGTCCTTATGTTAACTGAGAAAAAGTATGTCTACTATTGTTGATAAGGCTTTTGCTTTGAATGCTCTTTAAAGGGGTGCATCCGATGACCTAGTAGGCATTGTAACTTGGGCTAAGGATCAGAGTGTGAAGCTTAGAGAAACTCACCCTACATACTCAAAACTATGTAATGAGGCATAAATTAATACAACGGAGTTATCCCTCTCCTTATTTTTTTTTTTAAAAAAAAAATCCTTTTTGATATGTATCAGAGGCTTCTTTTGTATACAAAAATGACATCATTAAATAGACATCAGATGAAGGTAACTAATGTATATATAGGCACAGTAGTATTTTTGTAAATATGAGAAAACTCACAACGTCCTGTGCTCCACTTTTCAAACTCTTTTCCCCACTTAAGCAGTATGCCCGTAGAAGCAAAGATTACAGGCATTGTTGCTTAGTATCATTCTACTCAAACTTGCTTACATAATAAGTCATTTCTTCTCCTACTCTCATTTGATTTTCCCTATCTAAAATATATATCCAATATTATTCTCAAACTTTTACTACTTTTTTCTGCACTATTTTTTATTGTCTTTGTTGCCTTGGATCATGACATTTCAAGTCTATCTCTAATCGAGGTATGAAACTTCATTTTTCTTACGCCAAATTCATTTCTTCCTTGCTAAATTATGTTGATGTTTTTTACTTTATCTAATTTTTACTTTACTGATGCTTTGTATTTTTAGGGTTTAGCTTTTTTTTCCTCTTTTGTTTCTTAGTTTAATTATTGAAAATGTTTTTAGTTAGGATTTATTTTTTCACTGTGTTTCTTGGCATAGATTATCTGGTTATGCATGCCCTATTTTGTATAACTTGTTAGAATGGTTATGAATACATATAAAATTTTCATTATAATCTACATAGTAAAATCGATACTTTGCATATAACCATTTTCCATTCAAAATTATCAATTGCATATCATAAAAACCATAAAAGCCATTTCCCATTCAGAATAAAACTAATATAATAGTTTTGTATGAATATAGTTAAGAGTGAGTAATATAGTTGAAAAATAATTATCTTTTCTTTACCACTTGTAAACAAAACTAATTTAATTTCTAGTGATTATATATATATATATATTTCAACGATATATGATTGTATGTTTAGTTTTGAAAACATTTGTTAGCTAATTAACTTCTTTTTTTTTCCCTTTTAAATAGTCATATGGATCATTCTTAGCATACTAAGAAGAGTACAAGGGGTAATACCCTTGTGAAGGACATGGCCTTATGCATAGTAGAGGAGAGAAGATAAAGGTTGACTTCAATGCTAAGGGTCAGGCTAATGGGGTTGTAAGTTCAAAATATAGGAGTTATATAAGAATATTGGCACTTATGAGAGTGTCATCAATACTGAGCATAGAAATAAGTACCAAAAGACATCAAAGAGAACATTTGGCAAGATGTCTTAGTATGTATTACTTATCTCCAATTTGTGATTAAGATATATATAACTATCTTCTTAAAATAATTGTAAATAAATATAATCGATGTGTGTGTTGTCTTGTAGACTACTTTTGATGTTGATGTGGGAGGAGAAAAGAAATCTTAAACTTATCAAGGAGTGGTGGAAAGACTTCGAGAATTGGTTAACAAGGGATTACATCATCGCCAAAAGGAAACATGATGAAAACTCCCTTAAGAAATACAATTTTCTCGATCAACAAGTATGGATGAGATGTGTTGGCATTGTCTATATTTTAAAAAATGACTAGTTAGACAAAGGACATTGGTTTTTTAATAGAAACCGACATCGTTGATGATTTACATACCAATTTCAAGATAATAACCAACGTTTGAAATGAAAATTATGAGATGTAACATTATATCATGTTTTTAAAAGGTGACTAGCTAGAGAAAAGACATTGGTTTTTAATACCAAATGATGTCTAAAGTCTCCACTCATTTTAAATAAATTTATATATTAAAGATTAATATATTAAAGATAGCTATTTAAAAAAAACTCTTATTATTTCACCTAATTTTATTTATGAACAAAATTTATTCTCTAATCATTAATGTTTTCTAGTCCAAATAAAATAATTCCATTTTACAAATACTACAAAATATTTCAAGAATTTAATAGGATAAAATTGGACAAAATAATTCAAGAATTTAAGAATTAATTTAATGGATAAAAATAATTCAAAAAATGATTAGCCTTTGAGTAATTTATTTGCGAAAATTGTAATATATTATTTAAGAAAATGAAATGTACAAAAATAAATTAGATGCATTGGCGGGAATATGAAAATTAAGATGTTGATTTTGACTAAATGATCGACATCGCATGTCTTCCATTTATATAGAAGTTTTTGCACATTTGACTATTAATCCCACTCTCTTTCATGTTTGATATTGTAGCTCTCTTCCCTTCCATGTCCAGCAATTCGAAGGCACTCTCACTCTCCCTCTCAAACTTACTCTCTCGCTAACAACTAAAGCCTACCTCACTCTTGCCCCTCTTGGTGGTTTAAATTAATCTTTTTCAGTTCACTCTCTCTACTTTTGAGTAACAATTATTTTTCTTTTTAAATTTTATCAATAATTGATATCGTGTGGATAAGATGAATTGCATATTGGTTGTGTTTAATTGTGCACCATAATTGTTTTTTAATTTTGGATCGTAATAATAAGAAAATTAAATGCAAATTTAGATCACAACTTTGTAGTTCAAATGCCAATTTGAATCAGCTTGAATAAATTCACAATAATACTTTGGAAAATATTTCCAAAATTATTTGTTGACTGATGTATTTATTGAAATTTAGATTTGGTAGTCATAGGTCATTGGTGGATGCCTATTGATTGATTGAGTGAAAATATGCAAATAAGGTTAAGAAGTTTGTTAGATTTGCTATGGATTAACATGTTGCAAATAATAATGAGTCAATTAAGTGTCCTCGTGTGAGATGTTATTATGTTAAGAGAACAAAAGCTAAGGAAGTAAAAGATCATTTATTTATTTTTGGCATTGATAAAGGGTATATATGATGGATATGACACAATAAAAGTAAATTGTCTAGTATTTCTAGTAGTTATTAAGATAAGAGAGGGTACTAGAATGATGAAATTGATTTGGATTTGTATAACTAATTAGAGGATATGGTGCATGTGCTGTTGAAGATAATTTTATTAAGAGGTGGCATATCCTTGAAAACATGTTAAGTGATGTAGAAAAGCCTTTGTATTCAGGTTGTACTAAATTTACATGATTGTCTACTGTGTTGAGATTGTTCAATATGAAAGTAGGGAATGGATGCAATAACAAGAATTTCACAGCCTTATTTGAAGTGTTGAAAGATATGTTTTTGAAAGGTAATAAACTTTCAAATCATACTTACAAGGCCAAGAAAATATTGTAACTAATGGGTATAAAGTATAAGAAGATATATACTTACCTTAATGATTATATATTATATCAAAAGGAGTATAATAATTTACATGAGTGTCCAAAATATAGGGCATCACATTACAAATTGAGGAAGAATGATGCTGTTAAAAATAAATGGGCTCCAGCTAAGGTGTTATGATTTTAAGTTTATATATTTATACTTGATATATTATGTGTTTATTGAATATAGGCAACTGACAATTAGTGGTCATACACTAATCAGAATTAATATAACTAAATCATCCTAAGATTATAGCAAATGGTGATGATCCAGGTCATACCCCTAAGACTTCTTAATATGGTATATATCCTACTATTCCTAGAAGGGTGAAATGTAGAATGCTATAATGAAGAATGGCAAAATGACACAAACTAGAATGATGCAAAATGAGGTTTGATTGAGTTAAAATTGTAGAAAACTAGAACACAAGGCAGAACTTAGTCATAGAATGTAGAAAGGATGTAGTAACAAAATGTAAGATATGCAACCAGTCTAAGGGGTAATCGTAACTTTTTCCAACCAGCCTAGCATGATTAGTAGAAACAAGTAACTACTAAATCCTAAAGCTAGATGCAAGTAAGCTTGAAAACTAAAATATAGCTAGGCTGAGCAATTGACCAAACACCTTTAGATCAATTACTGAAACTTTACTTCTCATGTGAAGAACATTGAACTACCATCCTACACTAGATTTAACTAGATTCATTAATTATACACTAATCACACATACAATCACCAAGTGGCCACATTAACAATTATACATGTAACCAAACAGTAAGATAAAGAGAGAAGCAAGAGTAAATTACCTGAAATTAAATAGATAAGAGCAAGGCCTCAAAATCAAACTAATTGGAGTGTGATACCCTTAGATTTGATTACAAAGTACGTAGCCTTTCATAGCAAGCATGAAAATGTAGAAAGAAACAGAGCTAAAAAGTCTAAATATAAAATAGACAAAGAATTCCATGATCTCTAAGGGTTTTAGCTACTTATATCTCCTAAGCCTTCACTAAGCCTTATGGGCTGCCTCTTAGGCTCACAATGAATCAAGTTTTGTTATAACTGAAGCCTTTAAACTATATTTACATATCAAAACACAAAACCAGTCCTCTACAGAGTAAAACATTGGTTTGACTTCAGCCTCTGTGTTAACCTTTAAAACTATATAGTTTCACTAAGTTTAAGGCTTAACATTATTAGGCTAGACCTTAAAGACCTCTAGGCTTTAGTTTGTCCTCATTGGACCTATTAAAGCTTAATTTATGATCCAATCATTATGACAAAGTCAATCTAGACAAAAACACTCAGGCAATTTCACAACAAATTTTGAGACTCCAAATGGCAAAATTGGGCTTTGGCCTCAACATCAAAATTGTAGAGCTTTTTCTTAGCTTTCCAACCATATAAAGATCAACGCAATCCAACATCCAGAGCCCAAGTTATAGCCTAAAACCTGAAACAATATTAAAAATCCAACATTAAACAATTAATTCAATTAAGTTTCAAATCATGATCAAATCACAAAACAAGGCCAATTCACTAAATTAAACTCAATTAACATTCTATGAGATAGAGTATGAGAGGAAATAATTGTGAAAATATTTTGCTCATCAGCAACCAACTATATAATTTTTAGTTTAGATGCTTAATTATACTTAATTATGTGTTTATTAAAATTAAAATGACTTGATAGTAAAGTTGTTTGATTTTAGTGCAACAAAAATTGCCTTAGGAAAGAATTCAATTATCTGATGATAATATACAATTTGTATAGCCTCTTGAATATTGGTTTGCTTATATGAATGAAATGCATATATCATTCAGTTAATTTCATAAAAAAAATAGAATTCTATCTTTCAAATAAATTGAATATAGGTTGAAGATTCCTAGAGGAAAAAATTAGGAAAAATTGAAGGTAATTGATTATGTTTATTGGCAAATATATAATTTTTTGTTTAAATACATATGCTTGATATGTTATATGTTTATTGTAAATAGGCAACTAACTATATAATTTTTAGTTTAGATACTTATACTTGATTTTGTTTTTATTAAAATTAAGATGACTTGATAATAATATTGTTTGATTAAGTGTTTGCTTGCATTATAGGACATGACAACACTTGAAATTTCTTTCAGATAATTGATTATGTTTATTATATATGTAGGCAACTATATATAATTTTTAGTTTATATGTCTATACTTGATATATTATGTGCTTATTGTATATGTTTTCATTCTTACCTAAATTGTGTATATAAAAATGTAGCTTAGACTTATATGGATTGACATGACAACATTTGAAATATTTCTTACCTGAAGCTCTTGTCAATATTAGAAATTATATTATAGGAGAAAACATAATTGAAGGAGAAGTACAATTGAGGAAATTTAGTCAGAAAATGAATAAAATGATTATTATGTATTGAATTTTTTATTGATACAATAAAATGTTTGAAATTGTTGAAATTAGGATTGTGTTGGGTAATTGTATATTTTGATTCGATTATTTTTTTGCAAAAATTTAAATAGTAGCAAGTTTATGTAAAAATGTAACTAGCTAGTAGTAAGTTTCTATAAAAAAAAAAAAAAAAGTAGTTATCATCATTTTTTTAAGAGAAAAAGATGTCATTTTTTTTTAATCAAAAACCATCATCTTTTATCAACTAAAAACATTGATTTTTATTAAAAAAAAAATTGATGCCTTTAATGGTCTTAAGAAAAGACATCAATTTTTTAATATATCCAATGTCTTTAATGGTTAAGAAAAGAAGTCAATCTGTGATAAAAATCGACATTTTAGTGAAAGAAATGACATAGGATATTCATAAAAAACCAACATGCAAAAAAAAAATTTGAAATAAAAAGACATCAGTTTTATATTAGAAAACTGATGTCATTTCCTTTATTTACATGTCAATTTAAAATTTAATGTGGATTATTTTAACCAACCACATCGCTTAAATAAATGTTAATCTCCAAACCAACAAGGAATATGCAAAATAACTAATGTGTAAATGTGTTTTGTATTTGGGTGTGCTATTGCATCATAAAAAAAGTTACTAAGTCCACTTACAATCATATTGTGGAGAAAGCCCAATAGAGACTCTCCTCTTGGAGCTTTAAGACCCTGGCTTTTGTAGGAATAGTCACCCTTTCTAGAGTAGTACTGGCCAGCCTCCCCTTTTATTCCATATAAACTAATATGTTGCCTTTAGGAGTTTGACTTAATTGAAGCTATTAATTGTAGATTTCTCTGGGGTTCAGATGATTTTGTTAGTAAGTCACATTTAGTGACTTAGGATAATGTGTGTACACCAAAGGAAAATAGTGGTTCGGGATTACATAATTTAAGGCTTAATAATGGAGCTTTTCTTATGAAAATGGCTTTTAAATTGTTAACTGATACAAATGCTTTGTAAATCAAGATGATTTGAAGCAAATATGGATGTAGTGGTGATTTGATTCTTAATGTTAATTATAAAACAAATGCCTTTAATCTTTGGATAAGCAATTTAAAGGTTTGGCCTCAAGTTCTTTTAGGCATTGAGCAGGTGTATAATTCTACAAATGAAGTTATAAGGTGGTCAGGTGATGGTTCTTTTATAGTCAAATTAGCATATGAGTTTCTTAACGAGAATTCCAATCATCCAAATTCTTCTATTTGGAAATCCAACTAAAAGTGGAAATGCCCGAGAAAATCATATCTTTTTCATGGATTCTTTTGAAGGATAGAGTCCTCATTAATATCCAGAGTCTCAAAATGTTATAGTATTTTTTAAGGAAACTGTATTAGTTCAAAATACTGCTTTCATCTCATGATAATTCAATGGTAATTCAAGAGATTTTAAAGACAATTATAACTAGATAACACTAGATTTGAGAGTTGAATTTCCTCTAGCTGACTACTCTTTTTCACAAAACAAGCAATTTGAATATTTGAAATTTTATAATTTATACAACCAATTAAAATTTATTAATTATATGAAATTAGAATTTGTAAACTTCAAAGAAAATAGTTTTGAATGTCTTCCAATATAAGCAAGTTAGATTTATTTGAGACTTTACATGAAAGCTTGAGGAATTCATTCAACAACATGTGGTTCTTTCACAATTTAATCAATTATAACAACAAATTAAAAGGTTGTCTATTAAAATGAATAATCGAATGAAATTATTTCTATAAATTAGTATTAAATAAGATTGTGCCACATAACTTATAGTATTATATACTATAATTTTTACTCCTAATTCCATAGAATTACACTTTTGTTAATTATATAGATCATATATGTGAATAATACATATTGTGCTTCCTAGAGACAAAATGAGTATGCATACCATACTTGCAACTTTTATTAAAAAAAATCCATACTTTTTTGCAATATTTTCACAAAAAGTTGTAACTTTCTTATACAAAATTACAAATTTTCAAAATATTTTTGGATGAAATACACTATAGTCCTTGGACTATATTTTTTTTCCAACTTACTCCTTAAACTTTAAAACCCATCACTTAAATGCCTAAATTTTTAAATTAAATGAAACTGTCAATCAAATGTTAATTTTAAGAGGATTTTATGTTTTCAGTTATCTTGCTCATTTACCCAAGTTGTAGGAAGAATTGAAATTTTCTCAAACATTGATTACAGTCTAATTCTTTTTCCATTTTATCAATTTTTATTCAAAATTTGTTAATTTTCTTATTTTGTCTATTTAATTAACTCTCTATTTAGCCCACTTTTCATTCAAGGTTAATGAGTTATCATCAACGTTATAAGCACATTGTAAACATGACTTCACCTATTCAACAAATGTTATTCCCATGGCAAAAAATATTGGAATTAGAAGAATCATGAAACTACATGAGTGAGATACAAAAGTAGAGAGGCAATTCTCAATAAATATTTTTTTATTAATCATGAAAAATATAAATAAAATAAGAGATAAGATTAAGTCATGCATATGGAGTGAATTGTCACTTTCTTTAAGGAAATTTGTGATATCAAGGGGAGTTCACCTTCTTTGGTAACTCTACTCAATCAATATAATAGTTCTTAATACATTAACCCCATGAGGCAACAACTACGATCATATGTTGTTTAGTTTTTCAATTTTTATATAAAATAAGAAACCAAGTTCTCTACACCCTCACATCATTTTATCTTTACCCAAATATAGTATCTCATTGCACGAAACCTCTATTGGATTTCTTTCTTCTTGTGCAAGATCACACACATATATATAGGAGCGGATCCACGTAGGGCCCAATGGGGGCTCAAACCCCTATTCAATTTTTTTAAATATATATTGTAATACCTAAAAAAAATATGACAAAAGGACTAAATTAAAAATTTGACAGAAATTAAATTAAAGAGATTATTTGAAGATAGACCCTAGTGAAAGGCGATGGAAACTTTAGGGGTCAAATTGTAAATTTTTTTATTTTGAAAAACTGGCCCAACCCCCACTGGTAGTAAATTCTACATCCGCCATTGCATATATAATGACAAGAAATGTTCGTTAGCTTTCTTAATTGTTCCTTCATAAATGCATTAACCCTTGTAACTATCGGTTATTAGACTAGTATAAACATTTACTTTACTAGTCGTTTGATCTATTAAGATGTACATTAGCATAACAATAAAAACATTGTTTCATATCCCTAAGTTATAGGCATTTACTCATGGTCGTTTCTCATATTAAGGTCACTAGTCGTTAGACTGTCAAGACACTAGCCATTAGGCATATTAATTAAGGTCACCAATTTTCTATATAGCCACTTTGGATCTCTTGCCAATTTAAGTGGCATTTTATCAAATAAGTTTCTTGTTAATAGGAGGTTCTTCACATTATATAACCATTTACAATTATACATAAGTTACAATCTTTCATAACCATTTATTTTACTAGCTGTTAGAATCTTAAAAGCATTATTTTATTTTTATGTTATTATACTAAATTAGTAAGAACCTATGTGATGTATGGGTCAAAAAATTTTAAAATTATTGATACTAAAAGTAATGAAAAGATTAAAAAATTGCATCATTAGTCATTGTAAAAGTATTAAGTTATTATCTCCATCTTTTCAATGATTGTTCTAATACTATTAAATACATGAAAACTAATCCATAATTATATCATTTGTCACAATTTATAAATGTATAGTGGAGCAAACATTAATGGGTAATGTAGTTGATATACATATAACATTGTTTAGACTTTTTATCAAATTAAGATGATTAAATTATATAATATCAATTTAGTTAAATATATAATTTTAATTAAATATGTATACAATTGAAGAAATTGTACACATACTTATAAGTATGACAAAAAAAAGATGAATGTTTTGAATAATATTATCACTAAAGTTGCTATTAAATATTATAGTTGGTAGCACTTAATTGAAGGATAATATTGTAAATACATTACTTGGACTTTTAATATAAAGTAAATGATGCAACTAAGGCATTATATTATTGATAATTGAGAAAATGGAGTCAAGAAAATCTTCAGTTGCATACCATTTGTAAGGATCAATATTAGAACATTAATTCATAAAGTTTAGAAAGATGTTTTCTTTTTTTTTTTTAAACTAAACATGGGTTATATTTGATGTCGCTCTACTTTTAATTGAAACTTTGGAAGAAAACAAATATTATTTATATTTACTCATATAATTGAGCTTTAATTAAAATTTAAAATTTATAAAATAAATTATATTTATTTAATACATAAAAAATTTAATTTGAACAATTTTTATGTGATAATGTGAACAAATTTTGAATATGCATAAACTCATTTTTTATTTGCAAAAAAAAATAATTTGAACAATTTTGTTTGTGTGATAATTTGAACAAAATTTGAATATGCATAAACTGATTTCATTTAATTATATGTAAATATGATGTTTCAATAATTCAATCATAGTAGATTAATAAATCATTGTGCAACATATTAGAATCAAAGCATACAAAATCAGTAGCAAAAAATACAACTATATTGGAGAAATAAGTCCTGTAAATTTCAATCCTCATCACCAAATCAACATAATAAGACAAGTACCTTACAAATAATAGTATGAAGTATAGAAAATAACATGCAAAATAGATGAATAATGAATCAGCTTTTAGTGACAATAGCACAATAAGGCTCCACTTATTTTGGTAGAAGACAGTTTGCATAGAAAAATCTCATTTGCTTGTATTAAGTAAAGAACTTTCATTCAACTTATATATCTTGTGATTAAAAAAAAAATCTATGATAATATAGTTTTAGGGGGAACAACTTCCTTTTTAAAATAAAGAATATTGTTTTCCATCACATTTTTTACATTTAATATTGAATAAATAGAATATTTTCTGTTATCTTAATATTTTATAACTATAAATACAAGTAACCTACAAAAAATGATTTTTGTCAAGACAAACAGAGCCTAATATTCATTCACTCTTAAGATGTCCTTTGAGGCACAAAAATATTCAAATAGTTAATGCACAAGCTAATCAATCTAATTAAATTCAATAAATTGAAGAAAAAATACAGTAAATAAGTAATGATTTTATCTTATAAGAAAATTTTTTGAAGAAATTTCAATTTTTAAAGACTTCAATAAATAAAGAAATAATGTATAAATAATAATGAAATTATTTTATAATAAAATAATTACATTTATTTGTCCAAAAATGTTAATTTGATGGAATTAATTTAAATTAAAGTGTATACATATATATATTGATTATAGTCCCAATAATTTTATAATAGTTAAAATTACATTTTAACAAATAATGACTTTTAATTGCACAATAAATTTTAGCAAATAATGACTTTTGCTTGCACAATAAATTCTCTACAATTTGTTGCCTTACATGGAACAAACGATTTATAATACCCTTCATAAAAGACATCATACTTTAATAAATGAAGTTTAATATTAGAAGTTCACTTGAAAAATGACCTTTTCACATGATGACAAATGAAAAAGGACAAATCTTGTTTTTCTATTTTATATATTATTAATTTTATGAAAATAGTTTCGACAACAAATATATAGGCAACAGAAGTCATTCTTTTAGTTATTTCAATCATATAAATAAATTGTTGTAGTTATATGTAAAACAAAGAGAAAGAATAAAAAAATGATTTATGAAACCAAAACTATAAAAATTCAAAATAATACCAATTAATTTAAATAATGAAAACAATACCAATTAATTTAAAATAAATTATAAAACTATATCTCTTCATATTACTATTTTATCAAATTTTTTGAAAATTGCACTATTTTGTTAAAGGGAGAATTCCACCAAAATTTTCCACGGTTTGTCACCAGAATTGCACAAAAACAAAAAAGTCCAACCTTTTATTTGTTGTTGCAACAAATTGAGAGTTATAAGAGTTTGTGACTTTACTGGTAAGAAAGCTGAGCGCTGATTTGCATAAAGGGTCAAATTTTATGGATTTCATAATGACTAAAAATTTGGGTCAATGACTTTATTTAAATTAAAATTTAGGAGGTTAAGTGCCATGTTTTAAAATTGAGAGAATAAATTGACATCAAAATATAATTCAAGAAGATATGGTGTATATTAATCATTTTTTTGTTACCACTTTAATCGATAGAGTTATATTTTTGTGTACTTATTTTATATATAAAATCTATGAAAAAATGTAATATTTTAATGAAAAATTCAAAAAAAATTATTTTTTTTTATAAAAAGTACAATTTTTCATAAAGAACTTGCAAAAAACTGGAAAGTATAATCCATAATATATATTTTGAATAATTCGATTGTACACAGGGTGAAAATATAAAATATTTTCGTTATTGAAAAAACTTTAATTTTTTATGAAAAATTTGCATACTTTTTCTGAAATTTTTAATAAAAAAATTGCATGCAACTCTATCAATAACTTATGCATGATGATATTTTTTTAGAAACTTACAACTTTTTACAAAGAAAATAAGATTTTTTATAAAAAAAAAATTATTAAAAATAGGAAAAGTTTTTTTTTTTTTTTAAAAAAATATTGATAAAGTATTTTTTAAATTTTTGGATACCTTGACTCAAATATTAGTTGCGTCGCCCTTGTGATGCATCCATACATGCAATTAGTTTGAGAAGAAGAAACAATTTATTACGTTTTCTCAAACTTACTCTTGTGGAAAATTATACAAAATTTTTGATTGATTTAATTCACAATTTTATCTTCACTTTTATTATGCTTTAAATAATATCTTAATAGGTTTAATACAATGTTCAATAATTTAACATTTTAAGTAATTTTGTTTTCTAATGTTACCACAGAAAAATGTCCCATAAGCTTGGAAAATACTATTCTACAACCATGATTCACAATTAATTTTATAATTATATATTATGAAATTTGAGTTGACTTGATCACATATATTTAAATTTCGTAAAACATTTTAACTCATTGGGTTATATGTGAAATTGTAAGAATAGAAATCAATTGTGACTGAGAATATGATTATTCTATGAATAAAATGTTCTTAATCTACATTCAACAGTTTTAAAATTATTCTTAAAAGAGCTCACTAAATAAAATGAGGGGTGACATTTTGAATAATATGTTATTAATCTTTAATTTTGTTATGGATATTTTCTGGTATTGCACAAAAATGGACTGGTAAAGGCCCAGCAGCAGATAAGCCAAACTGGGAACAGAGCTAAGATTGCCAGCTACAAGAGCATAAAACAAGGTAGAAGCCTCAACTCGCGAAGGAACGAGCTCCGGCTCGCGTAGGCCAACAATTCATCCTATAAGAGCTCGTATCGCCAAAGGCGAGCTCTTGAGCTCGATCTCGCTGACCAAAGGTCAATAGTGACCCTAGGCCAGAAGCTCTAGCCCACGAGATATAGCACATCGCGTAGCTAGAAGCTTGATAAGATTGAGCACAGAATGAGCACACATCAACTCACAGACCCAGTAGATAAGGGCCCACTTGTAGAAAGCAATATGCAAAAGTCGATTTGCAGAAGTCATACTTGTCATTTACATTTATTACTTGATGTATTTGATGTAACAAAAATACAACTTGTGTAATTACATTTGTAACCTCTCAGCCTCTATAAATAAGAGCACAACTTGTATAATTACATTTGTAACCTTTCAGCCTCTATAAATAAGAGCAAGGAGATCATTGTAAAGGATGTCTAAAAAAAACATAATGAAACTCTATAGAAATTTTATCAGAGCAATAAAATAATATCGTAGACATAAAGACCGATACTGCCTAGTTTTAACCGAACCATATTAAAAATCCTTCTGTATCTTCATAGTTCTTCCTCTCTATCTCCTCATTCTTTACTTGTTCAACCATATTGCAACTTGGGGATAAAAGAACTACACTCGATTGATGGAATCCAAGCGAACCAAAAATCATCGTCGACATTTTGGTGCCAGAAGGAGGAACATCCGCTTTCTAGTAGATTTTTTCTATCAAGCTACAATGGTGAGAGGAAGAATCACCAGAAGTTCGAACACTCCAATTGTCCAGCCAACAAACAGTCCTGCTGCCGGAAACACTACCGATTTGCCCCCAAAACTCACCACCAACCTGTTGCTGCCCCCAGAACTAGTGAGGTGCAAACACCTCACCAACCCTACCAAGCATTTGAACACAAGGTGAAAGAGTTGGCTGAGGCAGTTAAAGTGTTGGCTCAAACACAGACCCTGGGTGCATAATGATAAGAGGAGATCATCGCACGGCTCTAGCAGCTACGTAAGGAAGCCCAGAGGGAAAGGTCAGCCGAATAGAAGCATCGACATTCTAATTCGACTCACTCCACTAATCAGCTGATGAGATCAGGAGCTCATCGAATGTGTGAGAATCATAATAGTTAATGACCTAGGGGCTTGCATCAAGCTGAGAGCTCAAACAAGTCCAGCCAACGAAATAATTCGGGTCACTTCTCCCGCGATCCGGAGATAAAAGAATTGTTCAAAAGGTTAAAGCAACTACAGGAGCATCCTCAAGCTCAAGATGTCAAGCTCGCGACGAGGGTAGCTCGCTATTCTCCAAAGAAATTGAAGTACAGCCTCTCCCTTGTGAGCTTAAAGTTCCCACCATTTCGCTAGACGATGGAAACAGCAACCCATTTGACCATCTATGCACGTTCAATGTTTAGATGGATTTTTAAATAACCAATCCTCTAGTTAAATGTCATGTCTTCCTAACCATATTAGGAGGCATACCTCGAGCGTGGTTCAAAAGTCTCCCAGCTCGCAGCGTTACTAGCTGGGAAGAGTGCCAAAAGAAGTTTATCAACCAATATTGGGCTTTGAAAAAGCAGATCGCACCACCTCGCTACCTCACAATGATCTTCTAACATAAGCATGAATCAGCAAAGGATTACATAGCCAGGTTCAAGCACAAGGTTAATTCCATATAGAATCCTTTAGAGGAAAATATCTTGATAGCGATCTCAGTGGGACTTCACAAAGATGGAAAGCTATATAAAAGCTTATACAAGTCCCTAGTAAGAGATCTAGCTGAATTTTATAAACAAGCTGTCAAATAGATCAGGTGGGAGGAGATCTTTGGCACAAAAGAGTCCAAGCAAAAGGACGAGGTGAACAACTCCATTCAAAGCAAAAAGAGGAGCAACGAAAGTCAGAACCACGACTCCAATGTTCGGCTCACGAAGAGGGCAAGAGCCGAGCGACCTCAACATCAAGGTCACCATGAAAGCTATAGCGTCTTGTCTGACACCCAAGATAGGATCTTCACAGTAGAGAGAGATAGGAAGGACTTTGGGAAGCCCAAGCCCCTTTGGACTCCTGGCAGATTTAGGAGCAATAAAAATAAATTTTGTACCTATCATAACGAGATTAGGCATAATACCTCAGAATGTTGGGCACTAAGGGATGCCATAGAGAATCTCATCAAAATAGGTTGCCTGTAGGAATACGTAGTCTGACCCTCCGAGTAGCAACCTTGACAACCCCAATGAATTAATGATCAGGAGCAAGGGCCTTCAATTAGAATAATATTTTAATATTATAATACTATTTGGAAGTTAATGAATGAGATTTAAATTTGTCTACCTGATGATTTTCAACAAAATGCTATTCTATTCTAGAAGAAAGTTATTCTGTGTTAACAAAGTTAAAACTTGATATCATTGCCAGTTTGTCAGCTGAGGCATGGAGACGCTAAAATAAACTCATTTCTAGTAGAGCCAGGAGCTCGTTGAGGTATAGAGGCGCTAAAATAAACTCATTTCCAACAGAACCAAGAGCTCGCTAAGGCGTGAAAGTGCTAAAATAAACTCATTTCCAACAAAAGAGCCATAGGCTCGATGAGGCGCGAAGGTACTAAAATAAACTCATTATTTGACTAAGCAATAAGATTGCTAGCAAAGTCAAACTTATTACCCGCCCACTGAGCAATAAGATTGCTGTGGCACAGTTCGCAAAGCACAACTCTCATGTGACCTATCATTCGCAGCTCACATTCGACTTACTACTAGGCACAGCTCTCATGTGACCTATCATTCGCAGCTCACATTCGACTTACTACTAGGCACAGCTCTCATGTGACCTACCTATATACTCATTATCAATTAAGGCACTCTAATGCCCAGACTCATTGTTTACCAAGAAACATGACAGATTGGTTATTTAAATATCTCATTTTACTGTGATTTGTAAGAATTTATATTATCATATGTGATATGCAAAATATTCAAACACAGCATGCAAGGAACATGAAGAAAAATTCATTCACTAAAAGCCCCACTCAAAGAGGTAAATTTACATTAGAATATTCAAAATACAAATTAGAGTAAGCCTACGGCTACTACATTCTGGGAATAGGACTGGCTTCCTATAGATGAACTCCAACCAATTAGAGGACTGATGAGCATGATGGCTCCTTAATCTTCTTCTTGTCGTCCTGCTTAGCTAAAAGCTCTTATCCAGCTTACCTATCCCCCAAAATTAAGAAGCAAGGAAACATGGCTAGGAAGGCTGGATTTCACGGCATAATCTTGAGGAAATAATCCAAGATCTATGAAAGATTTCTTAGAATCCTCAAAGAAGGATTGTTCATAAAGACTTCCTATGTAGTAGACCATACACGCCTTATTAGAAACACACATCATTAGAAATATGGAAGGCTTATCTAAGGTACCTATCAAACCACTCAATAAAGAAGGAAGAAGGACTTCCTATGCCTTAAATAGACCAATCTGGTCTCACAAAGGAGTCCAGAAGAAATCTAACTGCTCCCTCATTAAATGCCTTGGAAGAAAACAAGGTTGACACGCCAATGACTATAAAGTGCGTACAATAAAAGGTATGGCCTAGAGCAAATGAAACAACAGGCTGACCACAAAGACTTTGACTGCACAGTAATCTATAAATGAAGACTTTGCTAGCAAAATTGCAACTCCCAGCCTACGAAGCAAGCTAAGAGTTGGGAGGCTAATATTATGGGCATTTTCTGGTATTGTGCAAAAATGAGTTGGCAAAGGTCCAACAACAGATAAGCCTAACTGGGAACAGAGCTAAGATCAGCAGATTGCCAGCTACAATAGCACAGAACAAGGCAGAAGCCCCAGCTTGGTAAGGAATGAGCTCTAGCTCACGTAGGCCAACAGTTTATCTTATGAAAGCTCACATCGCTAAAGGTGAGCTCTCGAGCTCGATCTTGCTGACTGAAGGTCAGTAGCTACCTTGGGCTAGAAGCTCTGGCTTGCGAGATATAACACACCGCTAAACTAGAAGCTCGATGAGATTGAGCACAGAACAAGTACATGTCAACTCACAGACCTAGCAGACAAGGGCCCACCCACAGAAAGTAATCTGTAGAAGTTGTATTTGTCATTTACATTTATTACTTGATGTATTTGATGTAACAAAAATATAACTTGTGTAATTACATTTGTAACCTCCTAGCCTTTATAAATAGGAGGGAGGAGATCATTGTAGAGGAGGTCTAAAAAAAATATACTGAAACTCTGTAGAAATTTCACCATAGCAATAAAACAATACTATTGACGTAGGGACCGGTGCTGTCCGATTTTAACTAAACCATGTTAAAAATCCTTCTGTATCTTCGTAGTTCTTCCTCTCCATCTTCTCATTCTTCACTTATTCAACCAGATTGCAACTTGGAAATAAAAAAACTATATTCGGTTGACAGAATCCAAGAAAACCAAAAATCATTGTCAACAAATTTAAACTCTTTATCATTGATGTGAAAAAATCATTCTAAAAAGATAACTTTTCCATTAAAATCCACTTCATTCAAATCCAAAATTACTAAAATTAATCAAACATATTCTAGATATTATGAAATTTCACTTTATTATCATCATCATTCTAGAAAAAGGAAAATACATTAATCATGCACCATTAATTTCAATTCTAAGCGTATAAAGAAATTTTACGCTTGGCATGCGTTATTCATTTTGAATTCACTTTCTATCCTTTCCGTTTTCACAGAGAGGCCAATGGACAATGAGTGACGCTTCACTGGCCCACTCTCAAATAGTAGATGCCCATATATGTTTTAAAAGACCAAAAAGAAAAAAAGTTTTCACTTTTATAACTCTTTTTTTTAACAGTGATTTTGGGATTAAAAAAATTAAAAACTTTCAAGTGTTTTGTATTACAGATTTTTATTTATTTATTTATTTTATATTGATAAGGGCTAATCAATGCTAAGAAAACAAAATTACTAAAATATAGAATAAATTATTGAGATTTTTGATACATTAAAAAAAATATAGCAGGCCTCAGCCGATATTTTTAATGATATATATTATCTAATATATTTGAATCTAGAATATGATATTACAAATATATATTAAATGAATTATCACTCTTATTATTATTAAAAAATAGACTTTAAATCAATAAGACAATCTAAATAAATAGGTAATCTTGAGATAAATTCAAAGCATATTAACACAATTAGCTCAACATTCCTAACTCGAATGTGCCATTGATGCTTTTCACCGAACTCGGATTCTTGCAAAAAAAGGCAGAATGTGTTTTCATTAAGCCAACAAAGATATCAACTACTAAAATTTTTGAATTACACACCAAAATAACCATTCCATGCTACTTCAAATATTATGTTACAAACTTTACCCATAGGTTCTGAATTTTACATATTTATTATATCATATTTATGTAAAATTATTTCTTTTTTAAAAAATTTACAATATTTTATATAACAAATTGCAAGTTTTTTAAAAAAAGTTAAAAAGTTGTAATAATAATGGTTAAGACCCATAAATGTTAATATAATATAATTGTATATTTTGTAGCTTATCGAAGGAAGTACACTTTTTTTAAATAAATTAAAACTAATCCTTAACACGAATTTTGCACTATAATGATATAATATGGCTGCTCTAAAATAAGGGCATTCTCGTTATTTCGCAGTTTTCAACAAGCAGCTGGATAGAAACAAACAGTCACTGACTCAACAACATACGACATAGCTCCTCAATTAAAGGCTGTAGGTAAGCCTTTTAAGTTCTTACATAAACAAATAGACGACGTTTCAGAACTCGATTAAAAAGAAAAAAGTAATAGTAAGAAAACTCTGTCTTTTAAAATTCAGGCTCAATTTCTATTGCTACTTTTCAAATTCAATTTCCCGGATTATGCCACTTAGATCTGACTTTTGGATTTTCTGTCGTATCCCACGTAAATTTCTGTTTTCAATTTCGTTCTCACTACCCATGATGCTTTGATCCCCAATCAAAAACCTTATAAAAATGTATAGTTTAGAGCAGGAAAATATCCGAAAACGAATTTGATATCCAATTTTCTCTTCTCGATTCTAGATGGCGGACGCTCTCTCAGTGATTCCTGCAGCCGTGCTTCGCAATCTCGCTGACAAGCTCTATGAGAAGCGCAAGAATGCTGCTCTTGAGGTTTTTCAATTTACTCGCTTCTAAAATTTTTGAACTTTTGCAATTTGATGAATTTGGGGGTTTTAGGGTTTTGGGGTTTTTCTGTTGGGGAATTTAGTTGGATTGAAGATGTACTGGGTTGTGTATAGGTCGAGGGAATAGTGAAGCAACTTGCAGCGGCTGGGGATCATGATAAAATAACCGCTGTGATCAATTTGTTGACTATGGATTTCACTTATTCTCCACAAGCAAATCATCGCAAGGTAGCATAAAGATTCAATTTTTTTTTAATTACACCGATATTGTTGTTTTAGATATGAAAAATAATTTTGGGCTTGCTTCAATGTAATCTCCACGTTATCCTTTGTGAATTTATTATTTTGTTATCTTTTGTGAAGGGAGGATTAATAGGATTAGCTGCTGCAACTGTTGGGTTGACAACAGAAGCTGCACAGCATCTAGAGGTGAGTGGTTGTTTATAAATTTTTTGCCTATGATTTCTGTCCTTTTCTTCTGATCATGGGTTGCAATTTCAACTCTTGCTGCTTGACTGAGGATCTAAATATCATTCTAAATTCTGAGTGCACCTAAAATGACTGCCAGTGACACTGTTCTAATGACCCCTCCATCCCTTATAAGAACAAGGGCAGAGGTGAAGATTGCAGTCACACGTGTGATATAGAGAGAGATAAAAAGAGGACTGGGAGATTATGTAAAACTAAAATGCTCATTCTTATTGGCATAGAGTTAGTCCTCATGATGCCTCCTTATATAGGTGTCTGTGTGTGTACATATATATATATATATATATGTATGTATGTATGTATGTATATTAGCATGTTCACATCCAGCTCTTAGTTACATTGTCTTGATGAGTAGCATCAGCATTTTGGATTGCCTTCTGTGCTCATTGTTTAATTTATTTTGTCTATATTTTTAACTTCGACTAAGGAGTTTCTTGCATCAAGGATTGATGATTGATCACATTAAGGAAATTAGATGTTGCTCGTGATTGTACTTTGTTTGGTGTCATTACTGTATAATGTTTTATATTGAGTTTGGGGGAGTGAAATAAAGATAATATACATGGCTTAAATGTAAATTGGATGGAAATTGGGGCAAGTACAAGACTGAGGATGTGGGATTAGCAGTGTCACTTGCTATAACAGGATCAGTAGATCCATTGACAAGCGTAACTTTATGCAATTGAAATTAGTGCTTGAATGAGGAAAGAGTGGTTGTGTATGCTGTCAGATGGTCTGTGGTGCATGTATCAATAACTCAGTTGTATGATAAAGAGGAGAGGCAAGCAGTGGGATTATCTGGCTAATACCATGCAAAATGAGAATAGGAAAGAGAGGAGAGGTTGTGGAGGCCTAAATGCACACAGTTTAAGCTGGACAAGAATCTACACAATTCTTTTGGAAAAGAGTACATATTCTGAGGAAAATTATGTAATCTTATATAATTTTTCAATGATTTTCAATCATGGTTTTCTGTACCCATTTTTTCTGTCTCCCTTGTGGTTTTCAAAATTGTGCTTATGCAGTTTTACATTCTGTGCTTGTGAGGTCTCCTCTTCATTGGTACAGCCCCCATGATTGTATTCTGGCCTTCACTAAATGTTGTGGAGGAGAAAGTCTATTGTTTAGATTGGGCAACCAGATTGATGCTTGTCAAGTTTTCCTATTATTCCCAAAAAGCTTAAGCTATCAAGAGAAGGTTCAGGAATGGTTTTGTTATTAACTCTAACACTCCCCTTCATGTGATAGCCTTCTGGGTTTGAATTGTGGACAGGAATGGTTTTTAATAAAATCCTAATATGCCCACTCATGTGATAGCCCTTTGGGCTTGAAGGGTGGACACAGCATGGGGCCGCCTTTCCTTGTGCTCAAATTTAATTTTAATTAGAAGAGTGGAGGTTCTTTGTAATACTTTGCTTCTCTTAATAATATAGGCAGTAGGAATTGAACCCTTGACCCTTTCATTTCAAGAGGCTCTTATGCCATGTCATGTGCCTTCTGTTCCCAAAAGCTTAAGCTATCAGAAGAAGGTCCAAAAGTGGTTTTATTGTAATTCTACCAATTCTAAATTTATTTATTTTGTATGCCAGTTAAGTGTACTCTGCTTCTGTTCTTTGTTGTTAAGTTGATCATAAGATAGAGTTTAACCAAATTTCGGGATAAGGGTAAAGCAGTAATTGAGCAAGCTATATCATATATGAATAGTTAGTAATGTATACTTTTGGTATGAATTATGTCAAGAATATTATATTATTATGCACTTTGTAATATAGCTGAGTTTGACATGGCTTAGTATGTGTTCTTTTCATTTTTCTTTTTACCTATATTGGATTCTTGTGTTCTGGCAGCAAATCGTGCCCCCTGTGTTAAGTTCTTTCTCTGATCAAGATAGCAGAGTTCGTTATTATGCTTGTGAAGCTTTATATAACATTGCTAAGGTGAGAGATTGATTGGGTTGACCTGTTTATTCATCATGATATCAAGTTTAATGGCTGTCTTTACCTTTTGCCAGGTTGTCAGGGGAGACTTCATTGTATTCTTTAATCAGATCTTTGATGCCTTATGCAAGCTTTCTGCTGACTCAGATGCCAATGTACAAAGTGCTGCTCATCTCTTAGATCGTCTTGTGAAAGTATACTTTTCTCCTGAACTTCAATAAGAATGTGTTCCAACTTTACACACGTGCACAGTGAGAACTGTCGGTTAATCTTATCAATCATTGGAATTTCTGTTCCTCTTAGATCAACTGATAATTAAACTTTGTTGCATTATAACAGGATATTGTAACTGAAAGTGATCAATTCAGGTTTGGCATCCTGTCACATCTATTTTATTCATTCCCTTTAAATAGCTATATAAAATTTGCAAAGACCTACAGATACTTCATACCCCTCATCTTTTATTTCTTTCTTGACCTTCAGTATTGAAGAATTTATACCATTGTTGAGGGAGCGCATGAATGTCCTGAATCCATATGTCCGCCAGTTTCTGGTGGGATGGATTACAGTACTGGACAGTGTCCCAGATATTGATATGCTGGGTTTCCTTCCTGATTTTCTTGATGGTAACTGTGTGTCATTTGAAGGTTCTAATTTTCTGAGAATATATACCTGCTGACCATAGATAACTTTTCAGGTTTGTTTAATATGTTGAGTGATTCGAGCCATGAAATACGGCAACAAGCTGATTCAGCTCTTTCTGAGTTTCTTCAGGAGATTAAGAACTCACCTGTAAGACATCTCCTATTGTGTATTATTTTTCTTTTTGATTGGGAAGTAATATGGTTTCCCTTTTTTTTTTTTAAACAATGGAAGAAAAAATTTTATCAGGGAAGGAAGATAAGGCTTTCCTCATGAGATTCTGATTTGATGTTATTGGTGTTCCCTGTCATCTTCCTTAGGAAAGATTTATTGCAGCAATTCATCTTTTGTATATTTCCAAATTTTAAGGTTCATATATTTTTTTGACACTTTTTTTTTTTTTTTGTGTTTCAATCAATATTAACAGTGCTGTGCGTCATTTTCCTTCTTGCATTTTGATACAAAAGCAATATATTTTTGTTCATTTGACATTTTCTGACTCGAGCAGTGCTACTCTTGAAGTCTGTAGATTATGGTCGCATGGCTGAAATACTGGTACAGAGAGCAGGTTCAACAGATGAATTTACTAGATTAACAGCTATCACATGGGTAAGTGACACTGCAATGCTTTGAATTCTTAGATAAGTCTTTACTATTTTCTTAGTTGATGCTTAGTGTTGCTGTGGTGCATTGCTTTCTATGATATTAAATCATCTCTGGTTTTTGTTGTTTTAACAGATAAATGAGTTTGTTAAACTTGGTGGAGACCAGCTTGTTCCATATTATGCTGACATTCTTGGAGCTATATTGCCTTGCATATCTGATAAAGAAGAGAAAATTAGAGTGGTATACTGGAGTTTTGCTTTTTTTAACCTTCTCATTTTCTATGGATTATCTTTTATTGTCTTTGTGTTCCCCCTTGGTCAAAAATAATGTTGTTTGACATGTAAAGCAATATATTTGAAATATTTTTCGGCCTATTTGTAAGGTGGCTCGTGAAACCAATGAAGAGCTACGTGCAATTAAGGCTGATCCAGCAGAAGCATTTGATGTAGGAGCGATCCTCTCTATTGCTAGAAGGTATAGCTTTTCGAATCTTCAGAAAATGCTTGGATCAATTGAATCAGTTTCAAATATTCAAAATTATGGATAAAAATAGTGTTGTAGATGCCTAAGAAGCTGTTGGGAAGTGCTTATGATGTTTTGTTTGTTCAAATTTGTATATACTTGGTGAATCATTCTCTAGAATTATTTTGCACTGATTTTGGGTTGTTTTGATTGTTCAGGCAACTATCTAGTGAATGGGAAGCTACTCGAATTGAAGCTTTGCACTGGATATCAACTCTTTTAAATAGACATCGTGCTGAGGTGACTGGGTTGTTGGAATTTCGTTTTCATTGACATTTAAACAGGAACCTGTACACTTGATCTACTTTCCTGATATGCCGCTTGAAGTTTTTAGACAAAGTTCTGTGGCTTTAGGGACTCTGGAAACAGTCTCTGTTTCGTGCCCTGTATCAAAATAGGTTTTTTTTTTTTTTTTTTTAAATCAAATTCATTGAAACCTCTGGTTTTATTGCTGGATGCTGTTTGGCTGTAATCAGTGGACAAAGTCATTCTCCTGCTTTAGATTAGTGCCTTTTGCCTAAGTATGAAACAGAGGGGCAGTATGCTATCCTTTCAATTATATTGGGAATTAAGGATTCTAATATGATTATTATCCAGTTTGGTTTAGTAATACTACATATTCCACACTCTGGCCCAATTTGGAAAGATCCAATGACTTGCCCTTCCTGTGCACTTTATGTTATGTAAACTAGGGATGGAATTAAAAGGGTCATTTAAACTGTAAATAGTTAAGATGTCCTGGTTCTGTCTAATAAAATATTTAATGTTGTTGACTTACCAATTTATCATTTTAGTACTTGTAATTTTTATTTTTCAAACTTTGTTTATCACAGCTTTTCTTTTAGTTCTTAATGTCAACCCCTTCTTCATTTTGGCACTTTTTCTTCATTTACCTGAATACTATTTTAAAGGCTCTTGAGTGATTTCCTTATGTCGATAAGAGAAACATCTTGATGTCCATTCACAGTTTGTTTTTCACCATCTGAAACAGGTTTTGATGTTTTTGAATGACATATTTGACACCCTCTTGAAAGCACTTTCAGATCGATCTGATGAGGTAATCTTGTTACTTTTCTTTTTTGTTCCATTGAAGTTCAAATAAATTTCCTGTATCACTTGTGACCTGAAAAGCTGTATGAGTATGTTTCTCTTCCTGGTACTTATGCTACCTGTTTTATAATATGAACTCATTATACAGATTTCTTTGTTGATATGCTAGCAATTTATCACAAAATGCCTTTAAAAATAAGCAACCAATAGTTGAAATGATAAGCACTGGCCATTTGCATAGATGGAGAATAAGATATCCTTCTAAAAATAAATCCAGAGAACCAAACTGGGAGGAAAAGTGGAAAAGACATCATGTAAGTAAGGCATGAAGTTCTCCTTGCACATATCGCAAAAGAACTTTGAACAAGCCATTTGCTGGACGCCATAAACACCCAAATAAAAGTAGTTTTTTCCCATTAAAGATGCAAAGCTGTATCTCCAAAAATTCTTGCATTTTGTCCATCCATTTGACATTTAGAAATCTTTTGCACCATTGGATCTGATAAAATAATTGATCTTGGATGCTCTCCGAAAGGAACAGCTAAAAATAAGTGGCTACTTTAGTGCCTTACAACCTGAGAAAGTGGTCACAGAAGAAAATGTGTGATCATACAGCCACCATTATGTCGGATCCCATCAAAACTCCTCAATTAAGCATGCTTGGCGAGGCAATACTGGGACATGTGACCTCGTTGGAAGTCTTTGTGTTGCACTACTCCGTTTAAAAGAAAAGAAAAGGAAAAAAACACCTATCCAGTTGAGGAGGGAAATTTGATCATTTAAGAGAGGAATATCAAGAAGATCACAATCTCAATTAAACGATCCAAATCGCTCATACTTGAAGTTGTCCTTGAATCTCCTCTCTTGAAAGTGAATTACATTAAAGTCTCCTCCAACAATCCAGAAAGTAGCACACAACCCATAGACAAAGGACAATTCTTTGCAAAAAGGAGTGCCTCAAACTTGTATGAGTGGGTCCATAAATAGAAGTGATCCACCAGGGACCCTTACCCACAATGTTAAAACAAAATGAAAGAGAGAAAGACCAACAATGTAGCAAGTTTTGTCCTCATTGTAGAATTCTAAATAATTGACATTCCACCCAATGCACCACAAGAAAGAAAGTGCTCCCAGTTCTTGAACCTAGATTTCCACATACTTGTATCTAACAAACAATCCACATCTTCAGTTTTGCACAATAATTTCTGCAATCTCTCTCTTCATTGGATGACCAGTGCCATTCACATTCCAACTATGCATCCATATGTTTGACGACTCCTCATTCTTCAACCCTTGGGTCCTTCATGATTCACGGTGCAAACCAGCTTGTTGAGCTTATTTTTCCCTTTTTTTTTTTCCTGTTTTCTCTGGTTGCAAGTCTTGGGAGACTTCACCATATACAACAAATGTCCAGTAGTGCTCATCAATTTGAATCCTGCACAATCCAGCAGCGATTGTGGTGGATCTTGATTGTCTTTCTCCTTCCCTATATGGCTAATTGATATTGCATTGCTCCTTTTCTTTATCTCCTCATTGACATAAAAATTTGAAGCAGTCCTGTGATTGAGAGGGTTGTGGTAGAGTGCTGAGGAAGTCAATACCTCCACCCTTGTCACCTTCAGCTTCAGTAACACACAATGAAGGAGAGGAGTGATTTATATCCAGAAGACTTGGAGCAATCTTAAAATCAGAAAAAAGAATTGGTGGAAGGAAAAGGGAAGACCCCATGAGTTCTAACTGCCTCTTGCAGCCTCTTGTACAACCTCCTCTTTGTTGTAATTATGCACTAGCCTCTTTCTTAGTTTGGATGTCTAAAGTCAACAGTCGCTTTCTTTTTAAAGTGAGAAACCTCATTAACATCTTTGAAATGCTATACAAGTCAGAAGAATTGACGTGCTCCTAACACTTCTTTTACTTTCAGCTTCTGAGAGCTGTTGAGCTTCACTTAAGAGCAAAATAATAAAGTGGCTGTGCTACTAATGCCTTCCCCAAAAAAGTATATATACTGCCCTTGAATATCTGTAGGAGCCACACTTTTTTTAGCATTCTCTACACTTCTGTCCTATAGTTGCGATCCCAATACATGGCCTTAACCTAGAAATGAGTGCCCCTAAAAAACCCAAGGGTTTGAGATGGATGAGGAAAGCGTCTCAGCCTTAAATCATCTGCCCCAACTTGGCATGCAAAATGGCCGGATATTTTGTTGCAGGTCACCCTTGGCAGAAGCTTCTTATTGTTTGTTGACAAGACCTGATTGTGTCTGCTGTTTGTGAGAAGTTGTTCTGTAGGTGCTAACACATGCTTGGATCGCGTTGTGGTCTTGGTTTGGATCATGGCTTAGGAATCTGAATGGTGTTAGTATCCGAGCTTGTCCAACTATATTGGGTTAAATTACGGTAAACACTGGTCTACTCTTGGTCCAATTCTAATAAATAGAACCCTTGCCCAGCACATCTTGACTCTGTCAGCCAAAGGACTCTTCGGCTTCCATCTTCTAAGAGATTCATATGCCTTTAGAATTTGAAATAGACTTTCCCAGTATTTGTGTCTGTATAGGTGCCCTCTGTTTTCCAGGTGTAACGACCTGATATGTACACTTTCTGGAAAAACCATAGCCTCCATGCCCTGACCTCATGACATAGGCGGCATCGCCAGAGGGATGTTTAGAATGATCTTATTGCCTGTTAGTCTTTTTTTGTTGAGACATCCTTTCTGCTGTAGGGATGGATTATCAAAGCCATCAGTGGATCTCCAACTGTCCACCACCCTCTACCTTCTGGAACAAAGATGACAATTTGTCTTCCATGAGCAAAGACAATAGTAATGGAAGCTTAATGCCCCTTTTTATTTGTTAAGAAGCACTTTCTTTTTCTCTGCATTTCTTTGCAAAGCCAGAGCAGGCACATGCACTGAATATGGAAAGTGGAGTTAGCCAAAAAGAACTTGCCTGTTCCAACAGCTGCACTTGACTAGAATCCTGACATTTTTCCACAAACTGCTATTGAAATACACTGCCTCCTTACAAATTAAAATCCAAGATTTTGGCTTCAATAGCCAGTGTTGAAAACCACTCATCCTTGAATGAGGGAAGACAGTGCATCCTCATTTGCACTTGTCTTGTGTATATTGCAAGTGTGATATGTTGAGAATGCCTGCTAGTATGACAAACATAATCTGCTAACTTCATATAGAAAGGGAACAATAAGTTTTTTTTTTTGGTCCATATATGATATGATTTTTTCTATTAAATTTATTGTCAGACCTTATCAATTTTATTGTTTTTTGATATTATGGAGTACATGTCTTGGGTTTGTTAAAGGGGTTCTGTTGTGGCCATATAGGTTTCTTATTTGTGCCTCCTTTCGTTGCATGCTAAATGAATATGGTATTGTAGAGGTTCTTTTTTCTTTGTTTGTTATAATGTTCAATTGCAGAAGTTGATAATATACTTGAATAGTCACTAACTCATCACAATTGTTTTCTAATCAGGTTGTGCTCCGGGTTCTGGAAGTTCATGCATGCATTGCAAAAGACCCCCAGCACTTTAGACATCTTGTTGTTTTCCTGGTGCATAATTTTCGGATGGATAATTCTCTTTTGGAGAAGTGAGATTTCTTACTATGCTCGATTTTTCTTCATTGAATGTATTCTTCTAGTGATATTTTTTTTTTGTTGGAAAGTTTCTTATCAGGAATATTTTATTTCTTCCTCTTAATTCATTTTCTGATCTATCTTAGGCGTGGTGCTTTGATAATCCGCCGGCTTTGCATTCTTTTGAATGCTGAAAGAGTTTACCGTGAACTCTCTACAATACTAGAAGGGGAATCTGATCTAGATTTTGCATCAATTATGGTTCAGGTCGTGACTATCTGATCTTGGTTTTGTCCGTCCCTCACTTCCAAACCAAAATAGATAATTGGATCAGCTGTGTCCGTGTGAAGTTTGTACTTTATTTGTTTATTTTTGTTTGCATTTGTGGGCAGGATTAAATGTTTCGGTTTGTGCCAGTGTCACACAGCTAATTATTTCGGGATGAACTTTTACAAAATTTTGATTGACCATATGCACCTACCTAACATCCAGATTGTTTTGTAATGTATAATGTTGCACATTATTGGAGTTGGAAGCTCGAGACATAAATGTCTGGGCTTCTGCTATTTGGTGATGGGAAATAACATTCACATCTTTTATACTATGTTTCGAGATCTAGATAACTTTAGTCTTAAAGCATGTAGAAATGCTGTTTCAATATGTGTTATAGGGATCTTTAGAAATTAGCTTTTTGTTTATCTGCTCAGGAGTAAATTTTGATTTGTCATAAAAAGCATATTTTCTTTAAAAAATATTATTTAGTACTGGTTGATGTTTGTAGATCTCTATATTTTTCATCTTTGTTTCTATTAATGTATTTATTTTGTTTTGACCTTGGTCAATCTAATGATGTGGTACTATATACATCTGCTCCTTATATTTTTAAAATTTGCAGGCTTTAAATTTGATCTTACTTACATCGTCGGAATTATCTGAGCTAAGAGATCTTTTGAAGCAATCACTGGTAAATCCCGCTGGGAAGGATTTGTATGTTTCGTTGTATGCCTCCTGGTGCCATTCTCCAATGGCAATTATAAGTCTTTGCTTCTTAGCTCAGGTGTGTATCTACAACTTGGTTTTTGGTTGTCCATTTCCAAATGAGCAAAGCTAGATGCATAATGAATAGTGCAAATAAT